>KZ345099.1:265484-276313 GCA_002352805.1 Teladorsagia circumcincta
AAAAGTCGATTCACGATGCAAGTCTTGATCGTGGGCGAATCTCCACGGCTGGCAAGAGGAGTTGCGCTACTGTACGCCACGCCCACTTCGACCCTGCTGAGACTGTTGCTTTAATTCTACTATGTTCTTCAGTCCAACTATAAATGTGAAGCATAACGCACCTTCTAATATTCAGCTCAGCTTCGTACAAAACACCAGGCGTATTATTTATGTACTCCTGCAAACGTCGAGGTAATCTAGCATCAGGAATGTTGCAGTACACTACCCAACGGACAGCGTCCTCACTGAAATGTAATAGTGTGAGGGTATGAAATCCAGCAGGCAGAATTACAATACAAAATGTTGATATAAGAACCGAATAGGAAGAGCTGACACACTAGTTTCGCTGGGCGGTGAGGAAGTTTATGAAGTACATCTTCAGCCTTTCGTCACCTTCTTTCAATGTTTCCTGAAACGAAGAAACTTAGACAATTTCCAACGAAAATCCTCCTGAAGAAAAACTAGAATATGTGCACCGTTTTTGGTGGTGAGCTGAAAACTAACACTTATGTGACCGAAATAAGCATCGTCATTGAGCTCCTTGGTCACGAACCTGCAACAATACTTGTTGTGCGAAGAAGATACTGTTACCACTTCTTTAGGGTAGTGGCCAACCTCGATTGAGCCTTGAACCGAAGGTCTCCCTCCTTTCGAGCACGAAAAAGATTCGGAGCGACAGACTCCACTGGTAGTGCAAGTTCATTAGCGAGCTTGTATATCATCTTCTCTATCGTTTTTCCTTAAATCGGATTCACTTGGAGGGATAACAGATTATTTACAATGAACAATGAAAGAAAGCCATACAGTCTGCACCTGTGAATCGATCGTACTGCATAGTCATTATTTGGCTATCCTTATATTCCTTTAAGCGGTTGATAACGTCGCTTTCTGACAGGCCAACAAAACTGTCCAAATAAGATACGAAGCTCTCCTTGAATATGTCTTTGTTTACAGGATATTGTTTATACCGAAATTGGACAAGCCAACACATGGAGGGTTACCACCTGCATCTTCCTATCCTTTTCGATATACTTGACGACTGCGCTCAACTTGTCTTGTAGCAAGCAAGGAATAACAAACGCGTGCAACCCGTATTCACCGTGGAGTCCAAACTCTTCCACAACGTCCATCGCTTCTTTGAACATGTGCCGATCGATCATTGACTGAAAGTTAAGCTTGAGAGGACGAGAAAAGTATTGCACTGAGAGAATTACTACATCCAGTGAATTAGGTAGAGGTATTCGATCAGTGAATAGACGGTACGCAGGATTAGCCACTGCCCCGCGTTACTTAATGTGCGAAATTTTTTCACGTTGTGTCAATTTCGAATTTAAAGCCTCTCCGTGATGGGACCAATGAACCTACCACTCTTCCACCACTCAATACACTCCAACTCTCCGAGGAGATGAAGGGTAAAGATAATTCGTTGAGACGAAAATCAAAGCATATTTCTGCCACTACTTCCAACAACAACTAAGATGACCTCTTGATGGCGGTTGGACCTGCTGGCGAATCATGCGAATTGGCGAATAAGACAGAGACCAAATACGTGTTGATTGGGGAAATAGACGAATGGGAGAATAGGCATCAAGTGACTGTGCGAAAAGAATCGCATACATATCTATATGGTTAACTCCATCCGTGACGAGTTCAGCGATCGCTCAAAGGTCTATTCACCCAATCGCATAATTGCTACGTACTATCTCCTTATCGCGTGATCGCGTATTCGCCTGAGTTCTGAACGATTAACATCATATCAGCAATCGACTATTCTCAATTACTCTTACATTCTTGTAAACCTCGAAGAGGCATGAGGCATGGCGAGCCCAATGGCCCAACTCCAACAGGGAAGCGAAGGATAGGATCGAGAATAAAGATGTATAACTTTTGGGAAACGACAGGTGCGGCATAATAATGGAAGCGAAAACTGAGGAACGGGAAAGATCTTACGTCGATTTTTTCCTTTATGAAGCTCAACAGCTCAGTGTCACTCAGACAGAAAATTTCCTTGAACAACTTCAGATAACCTGTGTGCTTTGCAGTTGCAATGCGAAAAGCTTCCATCTGCAACACAAGATATAAGGAACCGAGTTCGCTTGCTAGATTGTTTGTAAGAAGCAAGTTAGAACACACCTGGAGCTCCTGAGTGATACAGCGATCGAATAGTTCAACATCATCATCTCGTTTGAGTAACCACTTATGAAAGGTCATTACTATGATCCCTTAAAAAAAGGGAAACTCATGGCGACAGAGGAAAAACCAGCGAGCAAGAAGCTTACCAGCCAAGGATTTAGGTTTATTGGACGCATAGTCGGGGGAAATTTTGTGAAGCTGAAGCATGGAATCGTACGGATTTCCATCAAGCTCGAATATAGAGAAAAGAATAGAAGTGAGCAACTCCTCTCTCAGCGTCTCGTTCTTTTCATTCAAGTACACATCCTTAAAAGAGGGGCTTTAGAGTAATATCAGGTGCTAACTGGGGTCGGGTGCAGCAAGCCCCTACTAGGGGACGGGTCCCCAAAAGTCTGCGTTTCTACTCTGTTGATGTCGTAACTCTCGTGGTTAAGAATAGGAGAAGAATCCAGAGATGCAGAGTTTTGGGGACCCATCCCCTAGTTGGAGCTTGATGGCTTGCTGCACCCGGTTGAGTTGGGGTGAGGAGAGAGGGGGGGGGTGCTTTCCTAGGAGAGAAAGCGACTCTCCCTTGAGTTGAGGCGGGGAGAGAGGGGGGGGGGCGTGACAACCCCGGGTCCACTCTTGAGCAGTGGTGGACCTGAGGTTCCCGCATGAAAAGGTTTCGCGCTGAAGAGGGAAAAAAGTCCTTTTCTGTTCAATTGACACCACCCACACCGACTCGTTAGCACCAGAAAATTTGAATGTAGTTGAGGAACCGATTTATAAAGAACATAAGAATCACCTTTAAAACTTTTCTCCTAGTTTCGAGTGGTTCCGCATGTGCTGGGCGGTATAGGGCTTTCTTTTCAGCTTTCGTTAATTTTCTGGGGGCCTCATCTGCTGTAACAGTGGAGGAGATCGTATCGGTCGACGGCGTGTCATCCATGGCTGAGTTTTCCTGTAAATAGTGATGAACATGAAATCTCTAATGGACAGAATCCAAAATAAACAAAATTCAAGCCTAAATTTAGATACGGAGGAATGGGAACCGAAGAAAGGCAAAGAAATGTGACTGCACGGTGATTGTGGCGAGATTTGACTACCTTTATCTCATGGAAGACAAATTCAGACTATTAAACAATTAGAAAAGGTCTGACCTCACAAGAGAGCGCTGAGAACCTCAAATAATTGTGAACGTTTAAGCAGTTAGGAAGCTTTTGAATATGAGCCGTGAATTGAACGGTGTTGCATGCAGCCGTCAATAATCTAATTAACCTGACGCGCAATTTTACACAGTAGGCAATTTCAATGAGTTCGGAATTTTTATTTGAGTTTAAGTTTACCTTTTTACATACGCAAGGACGTGCATATGAGGAGAAAAGAGGACAAATAATTTTGAATTCCTGGTGGGGAACTATCGCAAAGTTTTCGTTTGAGGCAGCGGTGTATGTACCAGGGGGTGGGGAAGGAGCATCGCTATACAAGCGTTCATCTTGAGAACAGTAAACCATTTTCTCGCGAAGCAAGAGCTCCTAGAGTGTAAACCATTGTGCAAGAATGGAACTAAGCATGTATTGAAATAGAAATATTTGTAGTGGCTTTGGAACTCTTGAGCGTCCTGCGCCAGCGATTTTCCCATCTCACTCCCACAGTACAAAAACGCGTCGTTTTAGGTTCGTTCACAACCGATTGGGGGCTCTATACGAGCAGGGTGAATAACGGTCGGGAAATTCCTCGACTATGGCTCTCTGCTGGGCGAGAGTAGTGCCGAGAGTTAATGTACGCGCGGAGGGCACAGACGGCTCGCAAGTGGCGAGAGTGGATGTCCGCGCGGGAGAGCGTTGAGGACGGGCGAAAATTCTCAACCGGCCGTTGGCGTTTCTTCGAATGATTTTCACCCTGTATACAAGTGCGGTAAGCACGCCGCATTTTTTTGGAAAGGCTAGGCGTAAGTAGCCGTATGTAAAGGTGCTGGTCCCCACTGAAATGACGTGACGAAACGCTTGAAATTCACACATCTCAACTTCTCACGCATATCAAGTGACTGCTCTCACCCCCACCCCTAGATTGGCTACACTTCCCCTGGCTCACGAATTCCCCCAATCTTGTAACACTATAGTTGCGGGCAGCAGTCTCACAACATACATTTCGCGCCTACCGTGCCCGAAAAAGCGGCGTGCTTCCCCCACTTGTGTAGCAACCGATTGGGTTTTGCTCTATATAGAGATGGCGACTTTCATCTGCGCCATGTTTGCGTTACAAATACCGGGAGACACACTTTCAGATCAAACTAGAATGGACCAGAGCCTCAAGAAACTGCCAAGTTACGCCTCCAAACAATCATGTATGCTCTGTTTCCCGCATCAAAACACAACGTAATTGCTGATGTGAAATCAGAGGCGGCGCCAGATTGGAAGAAATTGATAGCGGGTGTGCTTCCCGGTGCTCTTGATGTGCCCTGGTATAACAGAGCCCATGTATGCTATGGCTCCTACATGGGAGAGTGACCTGTCATAAGTGGATGCTTGGTGACAACCAGCATCGGATGGAATCACGGGTGGCGGAACTTAGAATATGACGGTATACGGAATATAACTGTATACGGTAAGCCAATTATGGGGTGACTGTAATGACCTTCCTCCCCAGACCTGAATGTGGGTTACCTCACCTAGGCACATTACAGTAACCCCTCAACTGGTCTACCGTCTAAGTTGAGACATCCAGGATCGGGCATCATAGCCGACTGGTGGAGTGTGCGTCACTGTCAACCTTCGGTATAGTGTGTTTTGTATCCACGAAAGCCGTTAATCATGTGTGACATAGTGGAGCGTTAGTGAGACATTTTCCTGCCTGGGAATGTAATCTGGTCCGATAAGGTTGAAGTGGTATAGCGACACTTTAGACTATTTTACTTTTACTTTTTCTGGATAGGTTTGGATACTAAAATGCAATTCCCGTCTTATAGACATTCCAGTCCAGTTTCTTTGCCTTTCTTGGTATTCATTTTTCTGCTCTTCCCAAAAATTATGAATGGTGTTCCTCATCTTGGCGAGCACAGGTCGGTTTTTTCTACCCTTGAAACCTTATCTAAGGTTCTAGAGAGAAAAGTGGGTACTCTTGACAATTGATTTGTGTCTTGTCCCGTTATGGATGGTTTGACTTAGAGAGATTTCAGTGAATGAATAAAACGCTGAATAATATAAAAATAATAAAATGTTTGAATTTGAAGTTGCTCGGGAGCAAAGAAATCATGGATATTGCATGATTCGAGTTCAAGATCGAATGCTGCTAAACACTTCTGCGAATCAGCAAGGCTTGGGTCAAGTTATGATCGAAGCCGGAAAGAGGGTCATCCGTCACTCCGCACTTTTTCAAAGATTTGGCGACCACCTCTCAAGGATATCTCAATGCGCCCCCCCCCCCTCCCCAGCGTCACCATCAGTTTCAGACAGCTCTCCCAACACGACCTCCTTTCCGCCTTCTCCGACCACTACCTTCCGACCAATACCATTATGGGTGTTTTTACAATATTTGGTTCTGAGACTCGTCGACACAGATCAATTCCGCTCGGTTTTTCTTCCAAAATGACTATACAGCAGTGGGAGCGGAGCGTGGGGGTGTGGGGGGGGGGCAAACTGGTATCAGCAAATCCACCAATTTATCTAATTCTCACTATCAAACTTTCACCAAAGGCGTCCAAAAACTCGCCCAACACCCAAGCGGAATCCCTTTAATGACCGCCATCAACCTCCATTCCCACTGTGGTAACCTTGCTCAACCCCAAAATGCGACCCCCTCCCCTTCCTGGAACCACAAATGCGGCTCTGTCGTTGAAATAGCGCGAACAGACGACTGGCCCCTGGAACGGCTGAAGAACTTGGCGATGAATTGGAAACCGCCGTCGAAAGTTTGAGCCCACAACGAAGAAGCTGTCCGGCCTCGAAAAATTGTCAGAAAAGCTGTTTGGAAGAAGCCTGCCTCCAGCCCAGGTAAAAGACTTATAATGAATCATATATAATATTCAGATCTTATATCAAAATGTAAAAAGAAAAATAAAAAGATATCAAAAAAAAAGACAAGCCATTAGCCATAATAACACCGAGTCATCATATAGTATTCTCCCATGTCCTGCTTTTTCACAAGATGTCCCTTGCTTCTTTCTGCCACATGTCATAGGCAGCGCCGCCGACAGTCTGCTCAATCTCTTACCTGCTTGCAGGAGGTCTTGTTAGTATAAAGGCGCCGACAGCTGCTGCCCAACAGCACCCCTTTGACGTTTCCTTTTATTGTGAGTCTATCTCTGTCCCCTGGATAGCCACGGAAACTTTCGCTGATCATTAGCCGTGCTTATGCTGCGTTTGCGATTGGGAGAAGTGCCGAAGCCGGACAAACGCTCAAGATCGTTCCCGTCTACAGGCGCTTATCTATTGCGCTGCATCGCGCTCGGCCAGATCCTCCCAGCCTTTGTCACTTTTCTCTCTCACTCCGCCATTTCATCGTCATCTTCCAGAGTGGTTTTATTTCATGCACTGATCGTTTCAGCTTCTTATTCCGAATCCTTGGGGCTTTTTTTTGAAATGTTGCTTGTCGAGATAAATTGTTCAATATGTCTTGCACTGAAAGCTCTTGTTCAATTTCTATGGTTCATGTTGAATTTTCGGTGAAAAATCCCTCAGAATCAGAGTAACCTGCAATAGTCTCCATGAGCGTCTTTCTTGAAATCTTTCTTTCTTTCTCGTGTTTCTCTTTCTTTCTTTCTTCTTCTTCTTTTCCTCATTTTACGTATGTGTAGTTATTTCATCTGTGCCCGAAAATTCTACCCATAATGCTTTTTATGTTGGTTTTATTTCAAGAAGTGATCGGTTCAGCGTCTTCATCAGGATCCGCAGGGGTCTTTTTTTATTTTGCTCGTCGAAAACTCGTTTTATAGTTGCTCAATGGAATTTTGGCAGAATTTTTGGGTACTTTGCCTAAAACTTCTACGAACCTGCCAGGTTCAGGAATAATACGTATATGTACGTGACCTCCAATATTTTCAAGTTAGGATCACTACCTAGAAATAAGAGTAGACTTGGTAGGGGGCGGCAAGGGCTCGTTAGACTCCCAGCAACTGTTCAATTCAAACCCAGTTACCGTATGGCCTAGAGGTTCTTTAGACAGCCTTCATTAGTATTATGGTTATTCCGTAGGGGACTGACAGCGTTTTCAGTAGGTAGACAGCTCTCTGAAATTTCAACCCATGTATGTTTTTGAAAGGAAATTAGGATACATGGCGCATCTTGGAAGAAAATATCAATAATTAACTCTGCAACCCATTTTCCTCCTCAGTAGGAAATATAAGTGAAGCTTGCAAGAATTTCGTAATTCTGACTCGCGACAACCATCGTGCCGAGATCGTCGCCAAAGATCTAAACACGCTCTTCCTGCATAGCGATCCTTTCCGCCGATTACTTGTGATCAACCTGTTCTCATACCTATTCAAGTCTTTTTCCACTATTTGTGCTTTCTACTATCTCGTTAACAGAAATCATAGAAATTGCAAGATCTCGGCGTTGTTACGCCTCACACATGACATCTATCCTAGCTCATTGACACGAGTGAATGGTTACTTGGCACATGTCATCACTATCAGTCCAACCGAATTTGGCGCTATCGTAAGGTACGGGGGCATATGCTAGTCATGTCTTTGAAACCGAGTAAAACATGTTCTCTTGGTTGAAAACGGGATTGACCCTCAGGCGAGCGAGGACAGACACCAAGGTGCGTAAGCCATTTTGATTTTCTCATGAGTTCTTACCATCTCCTAGGCTTGATACCAGAGCAAGCCCCCTCATATTGCGATAGCGCCCCGGATTTCAGTTCCACTGGGAATCTTAAGTAGAAGATTTCAATGAAGGTACACTGAAGAGTTAAAGTCCAAATGGCCAAACGATACTGGGATTCCTTTTTCGGTAGTGGAGGTGATAGTCGGCGGCTCTAACCACTCGGCCGCCTCCACCTACATATCCTTGTAAAAATGGCGCAACGAAATTGGGAAAGGCTGATTCATAGAACCTCTATTAATCTGTTTTTGTTTGAAAATTGCGATGTGTTGAACAGGAGCGTCCAGTCGGACAAAAAATTCGGTCACTTCGCTCCTCTTCAGTCTTTTATTGGGGTAATTTGTCACCTAGGCCCTTCACCACAGTTAAGTGCAACGACCGGAAGCTTCCTTTAGAAGTAATAGTGGGAATTCCTCTCCTTTTTGAAGTTCGTCCAGCTCCCATGTGGAGGACTGGATCAGAACAGGGCTAAAAAGTATAAGAGGATACAGTAGCCAGAGAACAAGAAACTCCATGAGGAAATGTTGGTTGATCTAGGAACGTCAAATTTCCTTTGATCACCTTTACTTTCAGATTATTTTCCAGATCATTTTTTTGTTGATAAAAATGTAAATGTTTTGAATATGTACCTATGTGAGCGTTCATAAACCACCTGACTTAACTTTGAACGTGTGGTTGATTCTCCAGCCCTACAGGTTACAGCGGCACCTGACGCTAGGCCACATATTTCCACCAAATGCTTTATAAATGCAGGACAATCCTCAGGACGGAAGCTTAAAGCAACTGCCACTGATCAAGTTTCTGGGGTCACAGCGCTAATGAGTTTGTGAATGCCTAACTGACGAAAATGAGAAGAAATAGAATCGAAACAAACCACAAATCATTGAGAACATATACCCTCTCTCTCACTCCCTGAAATAAGGAATGGGCGGACCGGACGAGTTGGCTGAACTCGCCTACTCCACGGCTCCACTGACCCTCGTGAATTTGAATTAGCCGCTACGTCATAAACCACGTTACTTATCATGGAGTGTGCGCAAGGTATCACCCGTAATTTCTCACTGCTGCCCCAGATCACCTTGTAGGGCCCTTGCGCCATTGTCGCGCACTTTCGCCGCCAAATCTGTGGTACTCCTGGCTACTTTATCCCCCAGGAAATAGATTCTTTGACGCAAGCTCATCTATGCTCGTTGCATTAGAAATTGGATATTCTTGAAATGAAAGCTGATCATCTCAACTTTGGATTCTTTTTGTGCATAGCGTTGCTAGGTTCGCACTAACAAAGAGTCTTCTTGGAAAATATTGTTTTTATTGCTTCTGCACGACCTTTGATACTCTCTGAATTGTTACAACTAAACTTATTTCAAATGAAAGCGTCACAGAGAAGAGATTCGCTTCGCTTTATCAAAAAGTTATTGAAGAGGAGCCAAAGTAAGAGGGACATTTTGGAGGCAGATCAACGTTATCGCTTATGGGATAGGATGTGCCGCGTATGCGATATCCACATGGTCGAATTCAAAGGCACAGCCCAGTCAGAAGTCGTGTAGACGATTCCCTTCGCTCTGTAAGGTAGAGCATAGGAGAACCACAGATGTAGCATTCTCGTGTACGGAAGCACCCGAGAGGAGCGCTAGAAGTTCGCAAAGTAAGCTGCAGCAGCTGCAGTTTTTTTGAGGCTCTTGTCTATCGCCCTCTAATCTATGACGCGCTCTCTCCTCGCACCCTCTTCTTCGCGCTTAGTCTCTCATTGCCTTAGCACAGCCGATTACGAAGGTGAGTGATCCCTTGACATGAGCGTTTTCGGCTAATTATTTTCCTTTTTTTCTTATTGTCGGCCCATTTCGCACCAATATATCCTGTTCTTGTATTCCTATTTCTGTAACACCACACCAATTTGATCCTAGGGCAAGCCTTCAAGAATACGCGCATAATCCGCAGAATGAATTGTGTTAGTTGAGTCAATTTTTCCTCTTTTTCAAAAGCGTCGGCCATTTTTAGTTTCGCCCTGAGTAAGTGTGAGATAATCTCACAAAGTACTGTGCCATAAGCTTTTTATACGATTACTGCGTTATGCGTTTATGAGTTTGTATCAACACCGTAAAAGTGTTTGTCACTTCAACCACCACAAACAAAGCAAAAATCGCTTTTATTACGGCTATAACTGTCGCACGAAAAACTGAACAACTGATAGTAGAACCGTGTGGCGCTGAGCTCCACTCAGTAATCTGAACCGCTTTTCAACGGCTATGGTGGCCGCGACTCATACCAAAACTCTGATCACTGTCTGTTGGCTCTCAAAATGATGTTGCTGTATTACTTCCCATTTATGACTAACAACTACTGATCCCATTTCTGCCGCAGTACAAGTTGAATTGAACCTACCGAAACCTTGGCATTTTGTCGACATCTCAATTTTTAAATTTTCGATCGACTTGTCTATTTCAGTGCTGTCTAGCTGGTTCACTTAGTTATGTGTACACTAACTTTATTGGTTCAATGTCAATTAGCATAGCGCACCTAAGCGTGCAATAAATAAATAAATAAATAAATAAATAAATAAATAAATAAATAAATAAATAAATAAATAAATAAATAAATAAATAAATAAATAAATAAATAAATAAATAAATAAATAAATAAATAAATAAATAAATAAATAAATAAATAAATAAATAAATAAATAAATAAATAAATAAATAAATAAATAAATAAATAAATAAATAAATAAATAAATAAATAAATAAATAAATAAATAAATAAATAAAATAAATAAATAATAAATAAATAAATAATAAATAAATAATAAAAGTAATAAATAACTAAAATAATAATAATAAATAATAATAAAATAAA
>KZ345099.1:281557-292115 GCA_002352805.1 Teladorsagia circumcincta
ATAAACACATGTGTATAACATGTAATAAATTGAAAAAAAAATGAAAAAAAATATCTTTGGAATGCGCCATACATTCAATTTTCTTCCAAAACAAGCAGCTCGATTGGTCATGCAAGGGCGCTCATGTCGGGAGGGGGGGGGGTGGGGGCGGTGAGAGGATGTGAGTAACATGTATTCCCCTGGCGCTTCCCCCTGTCCTGAACTGAGTCCTAGTGTCACCTACCCTGTTGTGAATGTCCCACCCCCCCCCTACCCAAGGACATGAGCGTCGCGCGAAGATTTGATCCCATGGATCACCCAAGCGCTACGCAGCGCCTCTAAATGCTCCAGGCTCATTGTGAATGCCAAGAGGACTGCAGTTTCTGCGCGCCATGATGGACGTCGTGGATTTTAGTGATTAATGAGAGCTACGGGCCCTTCTTGTGCTACCTTGTTCCCCGTCATCCTAACATAATTATGCGTTCTCCTTTCCTCTAGTCCATTTTCCACCGTCGCTCTTTTGGTCTATACTCATGAGCCTAGCAGTAGGGAGAAAATGGAGTTTGGGAGGGAGGGGGCGGGACTCCGTTCTGTTTTTCGAAAGATGGAGCGCTCATGACAGTGATTGGCTCATTTAAAATATACTTTCAATATGTACCAGTGTAGTGAGGAAGCATCCCTGAGGTACCGTCATTTTGACGATCTGAGGAAGCGCTCGTGAATCAAGGGAATGGAGAGCTTCGCCTAGGCCGAAGGGTGGACTTGTTGGATCTCCAGGTGCAAAAACTGGATAGAATGTGAGCAGAATATTGAAAGGTAGGACGATCACAGGTCCTTATCAGAAGTACACTTGGAATGAGTCATTCAAGTATACGTATTCTTCTTATTCTTAGGGTTAGAGAGGTTAAAAGAGTGTTCTCTGGAACCGAGAATAAGATAGCAAGGGGTGCCCTTCCCCTTACTCCATTTTCACCTAACAGTCGTGCTGTGCGCGTATCTGTCGCACAAGATGTAGTCGGTGTTATCTATTACTACCTTCGCAGTTTTTCTCTGAACATCGGCATCGGAGCACCCGACAGCAGGCCTTGAGCACGACGAGAAGGCAGGGACGCAGACAGGTCATCGGGCGAGTTGCGGCGCGTTGTGTAACTTGCTGTGGTACTTTTCCCTTGAAGGCGAATTTACGATGAGAAAGCAACCCATCCCAAAGTAAGTTAATGATGGTGAGTGGTACCATAAAGAAGGAAAAACAGCTCAGAACCCGAGAAGTAGGACTCCTTTCTTCGATCTTTCATTGATGCGACTCCAATCGTTGTGCCCCCTCAACATAACGCTCTCTGCTATCTAATCGCTCACTGCGAAAAGATCCGCGGCGATATTCAGTGGGCGTGGATAGCCGAGAGCGCCAAGAGTGAGCCATGCCAGATCGCCGAGGTCAAATCTTTCGCTGCCAATTACGTGTAAGTCCGAGAGGCGAAGGCTCGCGTTCCCCCTCACTAGACAATTTTTCCCTTCTCCAAGCTTCGTTCCCATCGTGGAATCCTCCTTAAAGCTGACGCTGTATCGCTACAGTGCGCGTTGCAACTCGTCTGCTGACCCTCGCGGCTCTTCTTTTTGGCCGCGCCATTGTCCGTGGAACCGTATTCCTCAACAGCAATTCCGCTGTCAGGTTTAAATACCTCAGGGCGATTGTTTTGAAAAACAATTTACCAAAGATGAGTCAATGTTAGGGTCGTAACATACCGTTATGGAGGATTAGAATCGTTTACTTTATCACTGTTTATTCTGTCGTTGTTTTTGCTGCCGACCCTTCCAAGATACGGTTTTGCCCCCGGCTCACCGAACCCTCCCTTCTTTGACTGTTCGTTAATCGAAACGTCGAGTATACGGAACGATAATGAGGCCGAGATGAAAATAGGCAGGCCGTTTGGGTGTTTTCAAAGGCAAAGAATCACCACGGCCAAAATAAAGCTGCGAGTAGGAGTGCATCTCAAAAGGATTATTCCGGGCTTATCATTGTGTAATTTGTTTCGGGGTTCCTTAAGGTTCACCGATGTCATTTTCGTGCTGACACTTTAGTGTTCGGGGCAAAATATCAGTGGTTCCCTATGGGCGAACTGTCCGTCCGTCGGTTTCGGTGTCACGATTGATAGCTGGCAATTGCACTTTTGGCTTGTTAGACTAATCTGTCTGCCGACATTGTGTACCTTGTTCTGTTGTCTATTTTTGTTCACTTTGTTTTTTTTTCACACAGGCCAGAATTCTATGAAACAAAGAATTCTAAGCCCAAATACCACTTTGGACTATTTTTTGACTTGTTTTTGTTTGATAAATGCTGTCTTATGACACAGTTCGCGTTATGAAAGTTATCACAAGAATGCCGAGTCATGGGCAAAACTCTCGCCCCAGCCGAGATTCGTACCCGGATCCCTTGCTTCTTGACTTTGGACAATATTTTCTTGTGTGGAAATGTATTTGTGGATTTTTTACCCAAGAAATGGTTGTCAGGTTTGAACTCGACCATTTGGGCTTTCCATTTTCAATGGCTGCACTTTTACAGAAAACCTAAAATAAAGGTATTTTAATAAAAGTAGTAAAATAGGAGCTCTCTGAATGTGCAGCAGCTAGATCATAAATTGTCTAGAAGCGGCAGTACATGGGTATGGTCAGGAGCAAATCCTAGTATGACTTGCGTTCACAAGAAAGGTGTTCCAGATCACGTCCCGCTTTTCAAAAACAGTTTTTTGCATGATGTAGGGGCACATGCATAGACCACAGAACTACGGTTTCCTGAGCGGCTTTTTAAAGGCCAAAAAAGGATCAAAAAGCCCAATCACCACACCTTTTTGACATCAGGTTTTGACAAAAACCGTCTCGTATGGGTTACTGGTGGTCAAGATCCTAATGAAGCATCCATCACTAACGAAGGGTATGATTTTGTGACATCATGCAAGCGCCAGTCGAAAATGCAAAAAATAGTCATCACGACTATGGCCCTCTTTTCATCCCTTTTTTTGGCGTTTAGAAAGCCGCTCAGGGAAAGTGTTCGTGTAAATGTTTAAAAAGAGGAAAAAGAAGTTCTATGCTTTATGAACTTTTCTCATCATGATGCAAGAAAGCATTTTGAGAGAGCGGGGCATGAACTGAAAGTCCATTTTGGTCAGTGCTGATTGTCCTTTGCTCTCTTTCTTCCCTGGTGTTCTTACAGTCACTGGATACCTACAGTCAAGCTCAAATAGTCAGAAAGTCGAGAATCAAGGAGAAAGCGAAATTAAGTTTGACCATAAGTCCTAGGCTGGTTACCGTCACACCTTCTTGGCATCAGGTTTCGGCAAGCCTTCACCAGTTCCTAGCTGCATTAGTAGCTAGCGACTTATGAAGGCTCATCGCTTGGTGGTGCTCAGAAAGGGTAGCATCCACGACTATGGGCACAAAATGGGTAGTAGTTATGGTATCCCTTCTCCTTGCTGATGCATTTATAAATTCAGTCCCTCTGCCGGAAGCCATCTATATTTGGTGCAACATCTGTAGAGGTGCATCTCCAGGCTCGGAACCAATAGGGAAATTGCTCTCGTGATCAATGAAGGAGATTGCAGGAGTTGAACTGTTTTATTTCTTTCATTATCATGAACTTCATTATCACCTTCACAATCCATTTGTTGCTCAAAGTTCTCAAGTTCCAATGAATTATTACAGTTCCTTATCGATAATTAATATGAGCAGCAAAGCAGAACACAGTTACATGCCAGCTAACCGAGAATGGTCGGAAAGAAAAAATAAATTGAGCGACTATAGAGTCTATAGTTACAAAATCATACCCCTTAGTTAATAATGTAGAGTCGAGAGAGGGAGAGCCAGTAGGGAAGGGAGGGAAAACACTCGGCTTTTAGGAACAGTGGACACTTTATTGCACAAGCCAACACTACAAGTCGGAATGAATAGCCCGGATACAAGTCCCAAGTATTCTGTATATTTCTGTGTTCCACATACTGCGTGTTCGCGCTTGTGTTTTTCGAAGGTCCGTCAATTGTGCCAAGGCCTACCTATTGTCGACAGGGTTAAGGTCATATTCTTGACACTCAGAATTAGAAACCGCTGGAAGCATACAATCCAATTGCGGCTGACAAAAACAAGAGAAATGTAAGAATCATGTCTGGTTTGTAATCACCGGAAATTAGGGAAGTTGGCTGATGATGAAGAAAAAGGGAAAGAAAAAGGCCGATGAGGTCTCGAAACGGGGGCTCCCTCGGCTCAGAAATAAAGTGAAGGATGAGGTGGACGAGCTGTCTGAACTTGCCCGCAGTAGACGCGTCCCAATTGCAATTGCTGTCAAGTAGCCAGCAATGCCTGGCTATTTGCCAGCAATTGCAATTGGGGCGCAATGCGTGGTCAGTTGACTGCGAGCAACCCGAGCAAAACCACACTGCTTCATTATTGGTGCAGCTGCAAGGCATCACGTAAGTTGCTTCAAAGGATTGACCTAAAATAGTCTCGGTGGTCCCGAAACGACCGCATATGGCTGCGCAGCCAATCACGTACTCACTGCTGCAAGAGGCGGATCCACGGGGGTTTTCGTAAATGTTGAGTTTTCAATTCAATGACACCTTCTATATACCTGAGTAGGGCTAAGGCTCCTACCCAACCCATTAGCATCGAACTTTTGAAACCCTGCTGGAACTGCTGCTTTATTTTCTTCGACTTCAGAGGCAACTTCCTAGAATTCCTATTTTTTCACAGCTTTTGTGCTTAGAAGTCGCATTTCATCGACGATCTCTAATCACACCATAACCACTTGCTGCACTTATCTCTTCAAAGGGGGCAAATATAGAGATACTGACTATAAGCCTGCAAAAAGTGGTTATGCGATTTTATCAGGAGAGATTAGATTTTTGTGCCCACTAAACCACTTTTTTTAACCTTCCTCACCAGAAGGCCGGTCTGGACCAGCTGATGATCGATCAGACCGAGTGACCAAATTGGGTGTTTGCAATACATGTAGAGAAGCTAGAATATGTAATAGTTCTGAGCAAAGTAGCTCACTCATCTCAGAAAATTAGAATTTACCCAGGTTGAGTTAGCTTGCCACTGCTGTGGGGTTGATCATTTATTAGTGGGAAGGAACCCACATTTGGGCACTGAATGATCCAGTTGTCGCAAATGCAGTATAATCACATATGAAAGTCGCACATATGGCTCATCTTAAGGGTTCAGATAATGACACGTACATTTCACCTTTTTTAGATAACCTTTTGATTTACAGTCTGTTCTGGATTGGGCAATGCACATATTAGAGGGAGGGGGTATCAGAGAGGTTCTAAATGAAGGCGTGTAAGAAGTCTACCAAACAGAAGACAAATGATTTTGGAGAACGTGAAGGGATTGGATTTCAAAAATATTCTCCCAAGTTCAAAAAGTTCTTGGCAGTAGGGATTTGAACCATTCTGAAGCGGTAAAAACGTCTCTGCTTACTGCGCCACCATTTTCTTTGCAAGAGCTTCGAAAATGGCTATCTGTCAATACATAACACTGCAATAACACCCTAGCCAAGGTGGTGAGTGGCAAGTGGCGCTGCATACCAAAGGTACAATATGGGGACATGATCCCGTATCAAATCCACCTAGGCACGCCAAGCCTTCTATTCCATTAGGTTGGTTGATTTAAGACATGCCTAGGAGGAAAAACACCGACGGCGGCCATCGGCTACCCTCTTCCTCCTCTCAAATGGTAGCCAAATGCCCTACGGTTCTGAACGGAAAAGAGTGCACGGCGTCTCAAAAAAGGACTGTTCGACGTCGGGAGCTTTTTGAAACCACTAAATCACTTGTTGTTTGTCTCCACACCTTTGGAGGAACAGGCGATTTAGTTAAATGAAAGTCTAAAGAATAAATTACTTCCATTGTTCTTTTCCTTTTTCTTTCGTCCAATTTCCCGAAGCAAAATGTTTTCGTATGAACGGTGTCCTGATTGCCAGATTATGAGCATAATCACAGAGGATCACCCTACTACTCATTACCTCTTGGAATCATGACAGTCTCTTTCGTCATGTGTGGCCAGAACCTTGATCGGGGTGCTTCATTCGCCCCACGTTGAAGCGGCGGACCCTAATTTGAGCCGGTTTAGCTAATCGCTACTCCAGTCCTCTACCATGGCGCATACGATTGCTGTTAATAGGCTCATTCAATAAGGTTGTGTCGTAGAAATTTCCTTTTTACCAGGTTCACTGGCTATATTTGCCCAGATCCACACATTACTCAATGATTACGTCTCTCGAGCTCCGCGAGCTTTCGTCTGCTAATTTCTGTCGTTCCTTTTTAGGCTTTCCTGAAAAATCGATGCAATTTTTTGCTAAAATAATTGGCTATCGAAGAGCACAATAAAATGAACAGAAACCGCTACGATTAGGCGTTTATGCACCACGTAAAAGTTTCCATTATGAGTTTTGGAGGCTATTAAAAGCAAACTACGTCATAGCTCATAAACTCATAAAATTAGTTTGTGCTCTTTTTTTGTTTTTGGTCCTCATGATGAACTTCAATAGTCTACCCCGGGCAGAAGGAGGGCCACTGCGACATTATAAGAAATTGCGCAAGCATCAAGTAATCATTCCAGTTATTGGGTCCTATTCAAAAGATAAAGCAACAAATGTCTACCAACCTTTTTTTTTGGAGTGAGCCATGCATTCTGCTCCCGCTAGGAATCCTTGTCGCGTTCAAATGAGATGTGTTCCATACAGTGAACGAGTGGATGCTCTGTACTATCTCCGCCCATGTGCACGTTAAGTCGTAAAATACAAGCGGTATTTGCTTCCTACTCAGTTTATGGGCAGTAGGAATTGACGAGTATCAAACTTGTCTTCCAAAATGACTCAAAGAGTTGGTTTATGGGAGGCCTTTTCCCTTCAGGTTTAATAATGTACCAATAACTAAATTGTTCAGGCACAATGGTTCCAACCCGATACTGAGGGCTATTTCAAGTTTATCAAAGGCAATCAATCGCCCAGAATCAATTGTGCGCTTGCATACGATTACAACAGTATGGGTGCGAAATCGACCAGCAGTAAAGAAAAAAAAGGAAAAGAATCTGTCGAAAAACGCTCAGGTTTGAGGCTTACCGTAGGCGGTTTGCTAAGGCAATCAGAGACTGCGCGTGGTGAGGAGGGTGTAAGACGAGAGAGTGCCACAGATAACAGGGCGCCAGACAACATGCTGCCGCGGTCGGGGAACATTGCAGCTGGTACAGCTACCTAATGGCCTTGCTGGGTGATTTTCGTGCACAAGGGTGCCACATCTATAATTGTCCTCCGGGACCTATCCGGCAAACGAAGGGAATCGTTCACGCAACTTCTGCTTGGACTGAGTCTTTAAGTGCGCTACCATTAAACGGGAGTCAAGTGCGTGGCGCAATCGAGACCAACCCATCAGAATAGGTTGGCCGCATTTTTGCTCAGAGCCTCTTAGCCCTCCCTAATCCCTTCTAATGTGAGTATACTCAATGAAAACATCGTCATTATAGTCATTATAAACCAAAACATGCTCCGTCACAGAGTTTGCCAAACTCGAAAGAATACGAAGTTGTCGTGGAGCTCTGTCATCCAAGTGGAAGCCTCATTTTCCACCTGTATTCGTTCGATCCCTTGCTTTTCACCTTTCCTTTCCATCATGGTGCTCCATCGAATTGGTGAAAGCGAATGTCGCACAGACTGCTTTTTTCCGTGTGTTCCCTAACGATGCCTAAACGATCTCAGCCGAAACTCGTCCACTTTATTTCGCTTTCTTGACGATTTCAAGGTTCCAATCTGATCACCCATCATCATCGACGCATTCCAGCAATTTTCGCCATCCCATCGCGACCACGGGAAAATACGGTTTTCACTCAAGAATGCTGCCGTCGAACTTCGAAACCTGTCCTATCAGTAGTTCATGTTTCCTGCAAGTGAACTTGACACGCTGGCCTTTTCCCTCCCTCATCAATTATGCTCGTCAGTTTGGAATGTGCTGTAACAGATTCGCCTCGTTCCATCAAGACGAAAAGTAGCAGCACATGAATGTCGTTGCCCAGTGCCGTGACCGTGCTTGGGAGGGGCGAGTGCCATTTGGCAGGACAGGTTTCCCCCGATAGTTATTCGGCTATGCCTTTCCATCGGGTTGTATGTTCCTTGAGAGGTTATTCGTGGTATGTTCCGAATTTTTTTCTCTTCTTGAATGGAATGTTATCACGGAATCTTCTAAGTCGTTGAAGAATGCGGGCGGAACGATGAGGACGGCTTTGCTTTCGTTCCTATCGCCCCTCGACCGCCGTGCGTGGGACGGTTTTCGTTGAAAGTCCTGCACAATCTGGTTTAAGAACATTGCTTTGCAATCGTTTGCAGTGAATAATCCGATGGGCAGTACCCTCCTGTCAGTTTGCCTTTTTTAAGGGAATTTTCGCGCCTACGACGATGCCTGGGAAACGCGGGGATGGAAGGGGGCAGGGTCAAACGTCGCGTTTGCACTTTTTTAGAAATTTTGCGACCCTCCCCTTCTTTAGGGAATCTCGACGCGACCTCCACCACCGTCAACCTTGGGGAATCCTCCAGTTCACCACTACCTTTACCATCATGGCTGCAAAACTTGAAGCAACACCCCAGCAGAAGTCGTGTCTGAGAATCTACTGAGTGGGTGGGATAGGGTAGCCCTTGAGGGTGGCACGTGTGCCGTTGTTGCGGCTCGAAAGAGCGCTACAATGACGCTAGGTAATTACAAAGTCAGCATTCGGCGACTACCTTAGCATTTGGACGAGATACCTCGCGCGCACCCCACGTTACGCAGGTGTGTTACGGCGTTGCCGCTTATTCAAATACGCTTGGGTCAGTGGAGCCAGGGGGCAAGCAAGTTCATTCAACTCGTCCCATCCGCCCACTCCTTATTTTAGAAGTGATATTTGTTGACGGCTACATCGACGGTTTCCTTTGCTTCCTTTTTCCATTTTGATCATCTAGGCATCAAAAACTCCCCAAATGACCGTTGTAAACTCACAAAATTGATCTGGGGTGTTGCCTAAAGTATGCCCCCCCCCCGCCCCGTGCACACGTTTTTATCCTAATACCTGTCGACACAGCCCAACTCCACCCACGTCGTCCTCCAAAACGAGCGTCGCCGGAGTAAAAGTAAATGGCTACCGGGAAGTAACTTATTTCCTCCATTTCGCACATCCTTACTCAAGTTTTCACCGATATCGTGAAAAAGTCCTCAAAAACGACTCCACAGAGATAATTAACCTTGTTTAACCCTAAAAAAATCTCCTTTCCTTTTCAAAACTATAAACGCGGCTCCCTTATTTGTGAAGTGCGAATGGACGGTTGACCCTGGAGGGGGGAGTGAAAAAGGTCTACGGGCTACTTGAACTTCTTGAACTCAAATCCTCGAAGTGCCTCAATGCGATGCTCTCGCCTGCGCAAGTCCCTCCCCCCCCCCCCTACAGCTTAGTCCTGGAGCCTCTCACCATCCAATTTAGGATTTAGAGCCGATGCCAGGCGCCGTTTTCAATTGTGTGGCTCTGGACACCATTCGTGGCAGGACCATAGAAGAAAGTTCAAGTAACCAGTATGAAGAGGGAGGAATGGTGGGGAGGTGGTCTTTGCGATCAGAACGTTTGAAGAAGAGCACCTGCTCGAGGTGTCTCTTTTCCTACTTTCGCAAGCAAAATGACTTCCAATAAGCTATTCCCACGGTAAATAGTGACGGAGAACGGCCGTCTCACCAATATCGCCCATTCGAATTGTGAATTTGTTCAGCTGCCTTCGCCATCAGTACATTCGGCCTTTCATTACACCTCACATAGGCTCAGTGCAAGCTTCCATCCTATCAGCGAGTTGTATGGCCTCATACGACCCCTCTATTTTGCGATGTCACTATCGATCAAAGGCTCGCCCGAAACCAGTTTTTAACGAGCTTTTCTTGTCATTATAGCTATAATCAATGCGAAATGTGAATCCACTAATTCAAGGACGCATTGATGGTGCGGTTCGTAATCAGCTTCCGAGCAGCTCCCAAAGCAACATCGAGTCCAGTGCCCGGCGAAACTGAGATAAGAATCAGCGAACGCCAATCAAAACTTTCAAGGGCCTGCGGTTTTTTGTGCGGCTACCTCATCTCGGGGCGGAAATTTTAAGGCATAAACACCTTCTGGGTTTTCGTATTGTTTTGAATTTGGCCCGTTACGCCTCTGGCCTGAACTCTTGCAATTCTGGACTGGTAAGTCTCAAAAAAGGGGAGAGGGGGGGGCGTGTTCAGGAGGAATCATTTTTGTAGTCATTCACAAATTACAGCACTTCAAAGTCGATGGGTCACAGTAACCCATTGTAGCCGTGGTTTCCCATGATTTACCAGTGCGTGGGAAAGACGACCTTCTTCCCCCCCCCCTACAGCCTCCATGCGGTGCTTAGCATGGTAATACTTTGAGTTTCATTCTCAGCTTCCATTTCTTCGACTTCAACCCATCTCAACGGGGGCAGTGATGCAACGTTTTGTAGATGCATAAAACTGCTGAAACGGAAGGAGGTTTTGAAGTCTCCCAAGTTCTTGTGAACAATTTTTGTGCA
>KZ345100.1:0-16227 GCA_002352805.1 Teladorsagia circumcincta
TGTATATCGTTCGATAGCATTTCTACAGCGGACTCGAACAGTGTGCATATCAGCTTCGTAACCGCGTCTGAAAGGCTATAGGAAACCTAACTCACTAGTAGAGCATGACGGAGAAGGCTGTTTGAGGCCACACAACAAAAGGAGCACTCATCTGCGGTCGAGTAGGTCACCTTTTTTCTACTCAGAGGAGAGGGTACTCTACAATGGTGGAGAGGTTTCATCGCTAACTTCTCAGATTTCCAAGAAGCATTACCTCAAATATTGGGTTTCCTACCTCTAGTTACCCCACTGGAAACTGATCTATGATTTCCATTTGAACGCGGCAGAAGGGGGCCTTGAGTGCAGGACCTATATATTTAGTCATTCAGCATTTCAAATTGTTATAGAGATCCTAAGATCTGGAAAAATAATCTCATCCAATGCAGTGGCCAGGGTAGAGTGCCTGGCGCATTCTGGAGCGACTTTTGAGACCGTCTTTCCGTGTGACAGCCAGTTCTTATTAGTACTATCATATACACACTACATGCAGGCAACTACATGAGATGAGCTTCTGAGATGAAAGTCGAGGACATGGCGTAATCCAGGATAGTGCCTCTAGGGCCAACTAGGAAACCTTCTTATAGAACTCGACGAGCTGAGTTCAACGCAATTTTCAGATTTCGAAAATCTCAATTTTTAATCGAGTTATAAGAAAAAAACGAAAAAAACGCGAAATCGCGTTTTTCGCGTGTTTTTGACGTTTTTTACGGCGAGTACCGTATGTCAAAATTACCACTCACGCTTCTCAAAGCAAGAGTCTCAGCAGGGTTCTAAAAATTTGATGCTAATGGTGCTAGACGATGCGCTAGCAGTAGCCATGCACACATGAATAGAAGCTGACCAAAAAACTCACCTTCAAATCCCGCTAGAACGGCGAGAATCACTGGCGACGGAGAAGGTGCGTACAGTTCCTGTACGCGCCTTCCCTTTGCCGTCGTAGAGAGTGCGAGGTTGGATGTGCAGGCATTTGCGGTCTTTCGGGACAACGACCCTACTTTTGGTCGATCCGTGAAAGCAACTTACGTGGTTCTTTGCGGCTATGACCTTGCGGAAGCAGTGTGGTTTTGCTCGGGTTGCTCGCAGTCACCGGATGACGCACTGCGCCCCAAGGGCAATTGCTGGCAAGAAGCAAGGCACTGCTGGCTTCTTGTCAGCCATCGCAATTGGGGCGCAGGCACTTCGAACATCTCGTCCACCCCTTCCTTCTCTTCATTTCTCGTCCACCCCTTCCTTCTCTTCATTTCTCAGCCGAGGAGGGGGAGCACCCGTTTCGAGCCTCGTCACCCTTTTTCTTCCCCTTTTTCTTCATCATCAGTCAACTTTCTACCTATAACTTTGTTGCCGACCGCATAACGCCTCGAATTCGTTCCGAGGCTGTTGCTTTAATGATATGCGCATTGTATATCGTAGTGATAATACATATTGGGTTGGGCAGAAACTCCTTGAATACTTGGAACAACTCGATACCTTATTACTGCAGTATGTTCTCCGGAATACCATTAAAGGGGTACATAAAGGCCTACAAATTGTTTCAGATACACTCCTTTGAATTCCTTTGTAAGCGCAACTAATTTTGACCCTCTTTGTATGTATAGAGAGTTTCTACAAAGATACCTTGTTTGAGCTGCATCAGAAAACATTTGTGCTCATACCAGTTATGACAGAACCAAAGAGCCTCGCTGGTTTCGAGGCTGCGCTAGCGCTACGATCAATCGTTTGTTGGCAATTCACTAACGACAAGGGTCGTATTTAAGATGTTTGGATGGGTCTTTTTGGGTCTTAGTTTTCTTTGTGTTTGTGATTTCGGCTGGTGAGTTTGTATTTGAGATTTCCAAGGAGTTTCCTGAGGGGTAGTGTTGCAAAGGAGCGGGAGAGAGAGGGGCGCTCTCGATGGGTTCTTTAGTATTGGCTGAGTTTCCTCAAAATGGCACGAAATAGACGAAACTGGGGCTACTCATGAGAACTCGGTATCCGCCACTTCCAGGGCAATTCATACCTGCTTTGGGCAGAATTTACATGTCAGAAATAATGGATTTCACCCTGGCATGGCATCTTTTAACCATCCCTACTCAGGGTACTAAAACACTTTTGAAAACGAAAAACTTGACAACGGACCTTATGTTAGGCTCACCGCTTTTGTGAGATTATTCGCTTGCTCATCGCGGTCACCGCTTTTCTGGAAGAGTAGAATCGAAAAGGAGCATGAAAGAAGGACGCGATTTCCAAAGATGAATGATCACTGTTTCGTTGATTGAAAGCATGCTTCAAAAAAAGAATGTTCATTTCCAATTTTGCTCAACGTGCCGTTGGTCCTTCCGGCGATCCCAATGAATGACAAACCATCGTATATCCCTGAGATGTTGCACGAGAGTTCCATGACTTCCCAACTCTCTATCAGATGCTTTCTTTCTCTTCTGATATGATCCATTGCTTGCTTGAAATGAGAAGATTTTTTCATGCTTTCTTCCACTTCCCTGTCATGAGATATGTTACGGAAGAGTTTGAAGGTTTCATCGTTGCTATTCATTGCCATTCATTTTTCAATCGCCCTTTTTGATGTTCATGCAAGTAGTTTTGAGTGATAGTTGAATAGGTGATCGCAAAATCATATTAAATCCTGTTACAGTAATCGTTGTCGAACTTGGAATGGATATCATCACGGCCACAAATTTCATGCTTGCTGTTCACCGTTCCGACATGAAAAGTGATGAATATGTCTATATCATTCCATGGCTTTCTCACGTGAGTTACATTCTGAGTCTGCAATAATAATAATGGGATCAATGCAGCACAGAGGTTTCAATATTGGTTGTGGGTATTTGTGCAGCCGCCTGACGAAAGAAAATTGCCGAACAAAGTGGTATGATATCTCACTACGTTTTTCTCCAGCTCCGCTTCTTGAGGTCTGGGACTTGACGCATAGGGTTGTCACTATGCCACTGACGAGTGGCCCACGTGGACGTGGCAGGTTAGCTCTATTCTTCCAACTGAACGCTGGCAGTAGAAGAATCAATGCACGAAGATTCAGCATCAAAAACTAGAACAGATGTTCTACAGGGTGCGAAACACGATTTGCAAAAAGCTGCACTGCAGTAGGAACCGAACTCTTGACATGCAGGACGACGAGCGAGAGCCTTACCACTGCTCCACGGCGACACAGTTACGTAAAACCTAGCGAGCTTTATCCACAAGCCGTTATTCGCAGCCAACTTTGACTGCTCATAACTTCCTTGGCAGGATCGTTTTGCAATTTTAGTTTCCGTATTTCTAACTACGGCCCAGGCTCTATCGATATGTCTAGGTCTCGATTCAAAGTCCCACGGGCAGTTCAATGCCTTTCCTCGTTAGTATCAATTGTAAGCATTCTTTGTTTGAACACTCGAAACGGATATGGTGGATCCCGTGACCAGCTCACTTCTTCCCACTTCGTTACTTCAAATCCCTGGAAGCATTACGAAATATACTGACACGTCGCAACGTACAACTCTTAAAGAACGTATACAATGCATTGATGCAAATTTACTTGCTTGAGGTATACGCGTGGTTGAATAGCTTTAATCGGCCTAGGGTATCCTCCAAGAGACCCATCGCGCTGCGAAGGAAGGGTCGCAGATGCGGCAAAGGACGAGTCTCAGCGCGTGCTGTGCGATATGAGTCGTAGTGCGGTACACTCTATTTAATCTGACGCCAAATCGCTGCAGTATGCGTTGCGACTCGTCCTTTGCCGCGTCTGCGTCTCTATTTTCGCCGCGCGATGGGCCTCTTGGGGGACACCGATCGGCCTCCGTGTTAGAGCAGCCTGCTTGGGTGGGATGTGAGTCATAACTCACCAATCCAATATCTCGCAACACTACAAGATCATTCAGACCAGCTGATCCATCAGCTAATTAATCAAAGGTCTGTCAAGTACTTCGTCGATTCATTGTACTTCCCAGATCTACCGATTCGTTCAGGTAACAGCTTTCAGCCTATTCGTGAGAACTCTGTTGAAAAGGCTGCCTATTTGAAAAGGCCAGGTTAACACTTGTTTGACATGCATTCCTCCCTGCGATTCATTTTTGGTACCCTGGCATGATAACAAAATGCTTCCATATTTTATTATTTATTATATTTATTATTATTATTATTTATTTATTATTTATTTATTTATTTATTATATATTTTGTGCGTGGCTTCTGAGTTTCGTGCGTTCCCTCAGCAATGAGAACCAAATCGCCACCGTTACGGGTTTTGACCAGAACTACCCAGAATTACCCGTCCACTCGGAAGTGTTGAATGAGGAGGTTGTAATTCGCTCATGAGGTGGGGGCTTGTACACCAAAGAGACAGTAACAAAATTCCAACCATTTCGTCATTGGACGGCGGAAGGAAACGGACGACTACACTGGATCACAATAGGTCACAATAGTAGGCTTAGTTCATCAGCGGACGAATGGGATCAGAATGGCTGGCATCCCGAGTTCAAAGCAACAGTCTCAGTAAGGTTCTAAAAATCTGATGCTAATGGAGTGAGGAGAAGCACTATCCTTAGTTGAACACATTTGAAATGGAACTGAACAAAAACTCACCTTGGTAAGCCTGTAGGAAGGGCGACGAAAAGCAGCATATGGGCGGAAGCGGCATCAAAATGGGCGGCACCGGTCATAGCCGCTGTCTCCCAGCCGTGGTGATGGCTTGGTCAGCTGCGGAGACGCTGCGGGACCACTGAGAGTATCTCAGGTCGGTTCTTTGAAGCAAAGTTCTCCCTCGCTTGGTTTCTTCTTCAGATGTACTGAGATCATCGTTTGCGTTCCGCAGACGATGACTTCAGCACATCTGAAGTTCTTCGGGTCTCATTCGGTGAGAGCGGGCATTGCGGTGCACTGTGTGCTCCAATGCCATTTTGGCTCAAGGAGTCCCTCACAGTGCAAGCTACCATCAGCTTCAATCCCAGTTTGTTTTTTAGTGTAATGTATCTTTCTTGTGCTTTGTGACATAAACGTCTATTAGAAGTGATATTCACCTGTTGCGCAGCCAGGACTAAGCCTAGGATAAGGGAGGAAGTCCCTCCTCCCGAGGAAAACGTGGATTGCTCTTGGATGCGAGCTCTCAATCCCTTCTAACGCTTAGCACTAAACGTTTACATGAAATAATATGCTGCTCTGGTTTTCGACGCGCTACGCGAAATCACCATGTCCCTTCCCTTGCTGGATGAGATCCGTTTCTTCTTGTGACTGATGTCAGACTTTGCGAATCGCGCGATTCGCTACTAGCGATTCGCAAAGTCTGACATTGGCCTGTAGATGGCAACAGCGAATGATCGCTATTTGGCAGCTATTGCAATTGGGGCGCGTTTACGGCGGCGTTCACACAGCTCGGCCGCCCCGCCTCTTGCTGCAATGCTAAGCCTTGGATAGGGAGCGCCCATTTTGAAGCCTTATTGGCGTTTTTCTTTCTCTTTTTCTTCATCATCCGTCAACTCCCTACCTACAACTTCGTTACCAACCGCTTCACTCCTCGAATTCGTCCTGAGACTGTTACTTTGATTTATCACCAGCGAACAAAACTGTTTTGGATTGATATAGATGCTTTCGAGCAAAGGTAAATGTAAATGTGCAATCGTAAGGAATGTGTTGGCTTCTCGCCTGAAGGAAAATTTTTACGAGAGCCGTATTTTCGAACTGGTTGATAACTTTCAGGAAGCTAAAAGCCCAAAGTGAGGAATGACCTTTTCCTTCACAACGAGAATATTGAAGAAATTTGTGGCTATTGCACGGATGAACTAGAAAAAACTGCTCGAAAACCCTATCTGGCGAATTTGAATGTATTGTAATGTCGTGAATATAAAACGAAAAATACCTGGAATTTGATCATACATAATAAACTGAACTAGTTTGCCCTAGAGGCACTATCTTGGATTGCGCCATGCACTCGACTATCATCTCAGAAGCTCATTTCATGATGTTGCCTGCATGTAGTGTGTGTCTAATCTCGCTAATAAGAACTAGCCGCTACACAAAAAGATGGGTCTCAAAAGTCGCCCCAGAATGCTCCAGGCACTCTACCCTGGCCACTGCATTCGATGTTTTTCAGATTTAGGATCTCTATAACAATTTAATGCTGAATGACTAAATATATAGGCGCTGCACTCAATACCCCTTCTATCGCGTTCAAATGGAAATCATAGTTCACTTCTCAGCCGGGTAACTAGAGGTATTCCGTGAGGAAACCCAATATTTGAGGTGTTTTTTTCAAATTCTGAGAAGATAGCGACGAAAACTCTTTACCATTGTAGAGTACCCTCTCTTCTGTGTAGAAAGTGGTGACCTACTTGATCGCAGATGAGTGCTTCTTTCGTTGTGTAGCCTCAAACAGCCTTTTGCGTCATGATCTACTAGTGAGTTAGGTTTCCTATAGCCTTTCAGACGCACTTCCGAAGCCGATATGCACACTGTTCGACTTCTCAGGCGAAAGGCTATCGAACGATATACAACTCACTTCGTGAAGAACACCTAAGTTACCTGCCACTAAATCCATTTTATGAATTTCCCGATTTTTGAAGGGATGTTTTGAAGAAATCCGAGAAGGGAGGAACGAGAACCCTTTCCTATCGTAGAGTACGTTTACTTGTGTGTTGGGAAAGGACGACATGCTCGGGCGTAAGAGAGTGTTTTTTCCCTGGTGTGGCCTCAAACATCGCTCTCTGCCCCACTCCCTGAAATTAAAACCAGATTTTTTGCTCTTCCAGATGAATCTACAGAGCTGAGGTGTACAGCATTCGATTCTCAAAGCAAAATGCTATCGAATGATATACATCTCAGTTCCCACTCGAAACTTTCTTTTTTCACCGTTTTCGGCCTTTTCCTTATCGCCGATCGCCGGCACAACTGCACCATTACAACCCCAGTGGGGGGAGGGGGGGGTCAGATGGGTCAAAAAAAATTTTTAGCTGAAACTTGCGCTAGGGGGGTTATTGAGGCTCCTGATCACGAATATGACCTCTATTTTTGGCGCTGGCACCAACTGCGCCAATTTGGCGCCAGTTAGCGCCAAAGGCGTTTCCACCGGACTCGCTGTAAACTTGCGTATGGAGTTATTTGGGGTCCTGATTACGAATATGGCATTTGTTTTTGTCATTGATGCTACTCCGCGCCTATCTCCTGCTTGCCTGCGCCGTCTTACTAATTAGGTCGCAATCAGGACTAAGCCTTTGGAGAAAGGAGGGCTCCTAAGTGAGTGAGCCAATTACGCTACGGTCCCACACCCTTCAACATTTGCCGAACGCTGCGTGGCCCACCACTCTATAGCCTCACCGCCCTCCCCAGGCTTAGTCCTAGGCACTATAAGTGGGAGAGCTCAGGAAAGCAGGAAATATGCTTTAAACAGCGCGAATGCCGAAAACGAATGTAAGATTCGCAACCAGGACCCTATATAACCCCCATACGCAAGTTTGCAACGAATTTGGTGAAAACACCCTTAACGCCAACTGGCGCGAAATGGCGCCAAGTTGGCGCCAGCACCAAAAATGGAGCTTATATTCGTGATCAGCATTCCGAATAACCCCCATACGCAAGTTTACAGCGGATTTGGTGAAAACACCCTTGGCGCCAACTGGCGCCAGGTAGCGCCAAATGGCGCCAATTCGACGTCAGCGCTAGAAATGGAGGTCATATTCGTGATCAGGAGCTTCGACAACCCCCCCCCAAGCGCAAGTTTCAGCAAAAAATTTTTTTGACCCACCTCACCTCCACTGGGGTTGTGATAGTGCAATAGTGCCCCGATCGCCTTCCTCAGCCCTGGCCACCCACGTGCAATTCACGTGGCGGTGTGTGAAGACTTTCCCACGCACTTTCGACACGCATAGCGGTGTATCGATCGGGCTGCGCCAGCTACCGAGAAAGGCCATCGGCTGTCACGTGAGCTCTCACGCACCGCGCATGTGAATTGCACGTGGGTGGCCAGGGCTGAGAAAGGCGATCGGCGATAAGGAAAAGGCCGAAAACGGTGAAAAAAGAAAGTTCCGAGTGGGATTTGAGATGTATATCATTCGATACATTTTGCTTTGGGAATCGAATGCTGTACACCTCAGCTCTGTAGAGTCATCTGGAAGAGCAAAAAATCTGATTTTTATTTCAGGGCGTGACGGAGAGCGATGTTTGAGGCCACACCAGGGGAAAAACACTCTCTTACGCCCGAGCATGTCGTCCTTTCCCAACACACAAGTAAACGTACTCTACGATAGGAAAGGGTTCTCGTTCCTCCCTTCTCGGATTTCTTCAAAACATCCCTTCAAAAATTGGGAATTTCATAAAATGGACAGGTAACTAGGTATTAGTGGCAGGTAACTTAGGTGTTCTTCACGAAGTGAGTTGTATATCGTTCAATAGCCTTTTGCCAGAGAAATCGAACAGTGTGCATATCGGCTTCGGAAGTGCGTCTGAAAGGCTATAGGATACCTAACTCACTAGTAGACCATGATGCAAAAGGCTGTTTGAGGCTACACAACGAAAGGAGCACTCATCTGCGATCAAGTAGGTCACCTCTTTTCTACACAGAAGAGAGGGTACTCTACAATGGTGAAGAGTTTTCGTTGCTATCTTCTCAGAATTTCAAAAAACATTACCTCAAATATTGGGTTTCCTCACGGAATACCTCTAGTTACCCTGCTGAGAACTGATCTATGATTTCCATTTGAACGCGATAGAAGGGGGTATTGAGTGCAGGGCCTATATATTTAGTCATTCAGCATTTCAAATTGTTATAGAGATCCTAAGATCTGAAAAATTTCATCGAATGCAGTGGCCAGGGTAGAGTGCCTGGCGCATTCTGGGGTGACTTTTGAGACCTATCTTTCTGTGTAGCGGCCAGTTTTTATTAGCGGGATTAGATACACACTACATCCAGGCAACAACATGAAATGAGCTTCTAAGATGATAGTCGAGTGCATGGCGCAATCCAAGATAGTGCCTCCAAGGCAAACTAGGGCAGTTTCTTATAGAACTCGACGAGCTAATTTCAACGCTGTTTTCAGATTTTGAAAATCTCAATCTTGCACCGAGTTATAGCCAATTCACGCAATTCACGCAGAATCGCGTGATTCGCGTGGATTTTCTATTTCAAACGGCGAGTACTGTACATGTACGGTGATTCGGTTGAAAGGCTTTTTTTGAGAACACATCGAAGTTTGAACAAATTTATATGGCAGAAAAGGAGCTACGGCCGAAAAAGCATTTGACCGGAGACTTTTGTGGACTACAAATTAGGACAGTTGGTAGCACTATGTTTTTGCTTATTTTTATTACCAATTTTTTTCCTATATCGGACAGTAAACTGGAAATAGGAATGCACAGCAAATAAATTTAGACGAGCGATCACTATCCGTGGGAAGCGACGACCGTCGACAAGCAAGAGGTGAAAGCAGCATTCGAGAACGCCATCATCATCACGGCTCATGGTTATGACAGAAAATTCTATGAAGAATTTCAAGACAAATTCAGTCGCGTCACAGGAATCGTTGGCAGTCACGTGGGTACTTTGATTGACCTTAAACTCATCATATATTGCTTGGATACGAATGTGCAGAACAAAAAACACCCGTGGAACACCGTTGGTCTCAGCATTTGGCACTTCCACTGATGAGTGGTGGCATTCACTCCACACACCTCCTTGCATTGCACCTGCATAAGTACTGCCTTCACTGGATGGTCATACAGTAGTGGGCATAAGTCATCGAGTTGTTGACATCTATATAGTTGTATTTTTGAAACTGAGTATGAGCGGGAGTAATGAGTAACGGGTGATTGAGTCTAACAAGACAGCTGAACCAATCGTTGTTTCATCCGTTGTTTCCAGTTTGCTACGCTGACCTACATGTCTCTCTACGATGCGCTGTTCCTCTACGGTCTGGCACTCCGTGACGCATTTGAGGAAGTTGGAGGATATGATGTGCATCAGAACGGATCACTCATCTGTGCAAAAATGACCAATAGACAGTTTATGGGTGAGTTATTGAAGGTATACTTTCATGTACGTGGTGAGCACTGAAGGCATCCGTATATTTGATGTGAAAGGAGCAGAACAAAAGTAAGGCGTGCTAGCAGCAAGCCCATGTCAGAAAATACGAGTATCACTAATGAGTATCGCGGCCAAAACTCCAAAGCTATCGCGCTGCTTACCACGCACTCGTCCGGGGGTCGAATCCTGGGTTTTGGTATCAGTCTTCATGTGGCTTCAAGTGACAGAAGGCAGATATTCTAAACTGAAATTGGAAGAAAGTTGAGCTTGAACCATTCTGGGGAGCACCTTTTTGCAGACCAATTGACATTGTCAAAACTTTAACATGTTGACGACAGCCCCTTGTGCGTCTACCTCAGCATCTTTTTGTTTATTTTTTCACAATTATCGAAATTTGTTCAATAATTCACTACTGTTGATTGTGCTATTGTTGTTCGGACGAGATAATGCATGCAGACTGCTTCGAAATATGAAAAATGCTAGATAAATCGTAGAAAAAATCTAGAAAAAAAACCAGAATCGGGTGAAATTGATACGCGCAACCGCGTCTCTCTGTCGTAAATGTGTTGAACCGCAACCATGTGAAGCAGTTCCTAATACGGATTGTGGTAGAAGCGATGCCGATTAGATAGGTAACAGCCATTGCTAGAATAATATCACTGAAGGAACACCCTCGACATATGAAAATTGAGTGTCCCATTACAAAATTCTCTTCCAGGTGCAACCGGTCAGGTACTGATGAACAACAAGGCAATTCGCGTACCTAGTTACGCTACTTATCACGCGACAAATGGCACGCTACGAATAGTGGTGGAACTCGAGGCGAGGAACGTGGACAACCAGAATTGTGATAGGAATCCTGAGCAGTGTTCTGAGCACGTAAGCCCCTTGTGCTGTTTGAAACTTAACGAAAGGTGCTGTCTTTCGAGAAGATGTCGTTGGCGTTGCACATGACAAAACCCGCAATCACAATTGATGTTCATGAAACAGAAAGAAGCATAGTAGATGGGGTAGGGGGGGGGTCCAAGTAGACGATACGTTGCGCTTTCACGGCAGTAAGCCTCATAAGGTGGAAGTTAAAGGTGCAAAAAAGGGTCCAACGGAACCCAAGCATATCGTACCCCGAATGTGTAGCGTGGTCTTTTCAGGTTTCTTTCATACCATGCCGTCTTACCTTGAAACCTGACTAATTTCCCCTCTATTTCCACATTCTAATGAATAAACATCTCGCGAGTTTTGTCTTCGAAGAACTTCCACAACAAAATTGCATGAATGAAACATGGTCACTTCGTGAGTAGTATACAGTTGTTCAAGGAAGTAGGAATGGTGTCATTCATGCTGCTTAGAAGCGCGTGACAGGCGTGACAGTTCCAGCATAGTATAGCGAGACTGAGACGCACGGGGTCGTAGTATATGGTCCGCTGGGAGGGGAAGGAAAGGGATCCTGAGGTGTTGAAGTTAGAACAAAAGGGAGAAGCGACAGGAGGACCATATAATGCTTGCGGCCTCCCTAGCTACTGGGTGGCCTCGCTACGATCAGAAGCACAAAGATAGGCTTGATAAGTCATTCCATGGGCATGCTCCCTCTGAAATGGGTCCACGATCTAGAAGAGATGGTCGAGTGTATGGCGCGTCCCTGCGCGAGACCGACCAGTGCTTCTATTTGTTTTCAGTGCAAGGAACTGTGATTAAAGAGCAACGACTAGCCTTCCGACGGGTTTTCTGGTTGGAAGCATACGTTCCTTTTCGTGAGAGGCCTTTTTTGAAGGGAACTATGAAGGATGGCTGCAAAATGTGGTCCGTCAAGTTCTAGTTTGTAACCAATAAATACCCTATGAACTGTGTTGCATATAACTTGAATGGAGCATGCCAATTGTGCTTCTCTGTAGGAACGTCATAGAAGCAGGGTGAGGCTTCTGAAGGCGTTGTGCAACTAGCATCATTTGCTTAGCTTCCAAGGGGAGGCTATTCACCTTCCCAGGTCCAATCTAATGCACTGGCCCGTATGAGCTATCTCTGAAAGACTTATGCTCCTCTACGCATTGCAGCCTTGACGGTTTGGAAAAATTGGCAGATATTCTGTGGCAGCTATTTGCGACCACCGTGGAAGCGTTCGCTTAGGAAAAGGGAATTAAGATTCTGGTTGTTGACGACTATGAGGGATGATACCACGCATAATTGTTTCTGTACGTATTCACCAACTGACTGGATTTCATTGAAAAATATGTTCTCATAAGTTCTTCTTGACCAATTAATTACCGAACCATGCTTTCCAGCCACCCTGTAGCTATGCACTTAAACTGAAAAATTCTCCCGCCTTGATTTTGGGGAAAAAATCATTTCTCAATATGCAGGAAAATTTTAGCATGCTCTAGAGAACGTCCGCATGTTCTCTAAGACTTGTATTAGGCTGTCCGGAAATTAATGCGGGTTCTGATGTGCCATACTTTATTGGACACATTTGTGTTAAATTTTCTTCTGATTGCTGTGCTGTTGCACATTGTTGAGAAGCCCATTTCACTCTCTTGCTTATACTGCTATTGTATTTGGAAAGTACGCGTGCCTGAACGTCTTTGAAAGGTTTGAATCGAAACCATTAAAGCATTAGTTTGAGCGAGTTCCCTTCTATGAGTCGAAATTCGGAAACAATTCTGCGCTATCTCCCGGAAGGTTTGTTGTGCGGGTTAAGGATGTGTCAACAATTGTGCACTGCACCAATGGTTACGAAGCGTTCAGTGAGGGAAACTTGAAATTCGAAGTGAGGAGGGTTACGGGCGTCATTCTCGTGTTGACGACAGCCTTCTGAGGGGGCGGCAGAAGAAAATTACTGAAAAAGGGCAGGACCGCAAGCAGCATAACCTGTAGCAGCATAGCAAAAATAACGAAGCGCACGGAGAAATTTGGGAAGGTAAGAAAGCTGTACAAAAGGGCACCGCATGAATGACTGAGCAGCAGCAAATTTGCCCTTCAGGGATCTTATAACAACTCGTTTTATTCAACAAAAATATCCGAGATTTAGAGCATCTCGTCATCCTTGACGAAGAACGGATCCTATGCAACAGAATCAAGCAATTTCCCATAAATCTAGGCTGCAACGAACATCACAAACTTTTTCCAAAGGTAAAAATCCACAAGGTGACGACTACTGTGATGGATTTGCGACCTTCGAAGTAATGATGCATCACAGCCCTCCGAACCCAGGTGCACTTGATACAGTGCCAAGGTCTGAACATCGCGTCGACGTAATACACCGGGAACAGGAAGGACTGTTCCAGGAGAGCGAGAAGTACTGTCCTCCATGTTAACGCCCATTTACATGTCGCACATACGACCTTGCAAGAAATGGACGAATCGACCTATCCAGCTTTGTTTCACACAGTGTACTCCCTGGAACTCTTCCTCACCAACCTTCACTTTTCCAGCCAGCTCGACAGCTTGTTGGGCAGAAAAAGATTTGTAAACCGAGACATGGTGAAAAAGACCTTCGACGATTTGCGCCTTTTACGGTCTCTACATCCCGTGTTCTTGCATCAATTCAGTATGCTTTCTGGTGAGGAAGATGCGTAGTTTCCAACACTTCTTTACATAGTTGAAAATGTTGACCTTTGGCTGAAATACACCGGTTTAAAGACGGGGGTCGAAAACCCGCATTAATTTCCGGACATTTCTTGGCCCTGACTGGAAAGTGGGGCTCCCTGCTCAGTGTCGCTGCCCCTATGCCCTCTCTCTGTCTGCCTCCCTGCTCGCTGCCCCTATGCCCTCTCTCTTCACTGCCGCTCCTCTACCACCGCCCAGCTCACAAGAATCAATCCCCTTACTTTCAACGTTTCCGGTAACTCCTTTTGTATTTTCCTCCGCTAGGATTTCAAATTGCACATGCACTCACGCGTAGGAAATATCCACATTTTCTGATATTAAAACGTACCTTAACAATCACCTCGACGTAGATGTTGTAGCTTTTCATTTATACCTTCGAGTGAAGAAGTTCAGGTAGCTCACGAAGTAATTCAATCCTACTGGTCATCTAGCAATGGTCAATTACCGAAAGCAGTTCCTTACTGCGGTTTCACTGGATCCGAATGCGATTACACAACATATTTCGTTCTTCTTGGTGTTATGGTCTTCTTGGCTACCATTTCACCACTTTCCTACTTTATTTACATAAAGCAGTGAGTGCTCAAACTTATTTTTGATTATTCCACAGTATTTGAGGTTTCGTTTTCAGAAAAGAACGGTTGCTTTATGACATGACATGGCGTATACCCAGGGATAGCATACAGCTAGTGGAGGGTAATAAGTCGGTACGTTTTTTTTTGCTATCGTAACCCCAAAGGGGCCGGAGAAAACTGTTCTTGAAAGCCGGGACATGACATGAGAGACCTTCCTCGTGAGGGCGAAGTGGCTCGCTTTTGGTGCCCCCTGTATCTTTTCGGTAAGGATCGGAGTGTGTCCTGAAGCACCGGCGGAAATGTTAATCCAAATGTAATGATTTTTGCTTCTTCAGAGATCCGAGCGCTCTCTGGCAAGCGTATCGCAAAGCTCCGGTTCATTTTCTGGTAGTCTCGGCTCAAAACAGATGCTTTCGGCTAATCAAGCCATGTCGAATGGAGTCCGAATAGCGATCAAACGTTTCCAGCAAATGCGAAATATCACTTTCCCCAAGTCCGAACTTAAATTGCTCAAAGAGGTGAAATAATTCTCAGAATAGCTCCTCTTTCACAAATAAAGTTGCATTTTTATTCATTTTCAGTTGAAACTCATCGAAAACGAAAATCTCAACAAATTCTACGGTATCGCGTTCAATCAGCAAAATGAATTCATCGTTATGTGGATTTATTGCACTCGTGGAAGTCTCGAAGTAAACTTTTTTCTCGACCTGCTTATTGCTACTTATTATTTGTTGTAATGATTTGAGCAAAGAGTATTATTGATGAGACAGGAAAGGTGTGATCCCCAGCTCTAATTTTGTCTTCTCTTGTTTAGCCTTGCGTCCGTTGAAAAGTGACCTGATTTCGCGCACTGTAGCGGGCGGGGGGGGGGGACACTCTGTGAAAGGCCTCTAGAACTAACCTCGGCAGGACGAACGAACTTCGCAGAATACGAGAGTTGCTTTTGCAAACCGGAGTCCTTTCTCCTTCAAAGTCTTAGTTTTGAAACTGAGCCTTTCCGTGGTATTGGCGCGATGTTACGTATCCTCCCACGAGCTAGTACATTGTGCCCTTAATTTATATCATTCGCTCCAAAAATGCTCTCAAAAACGTCGTTGCTTCTCACATCTCGCGTTTCATCTTTCCCAACTCACACAGCTAAGTCAGTGTCAACAAAAACTACGCTACTGCATGGTTACTACTTCCATTAACTCTTCAAAAGAGTCGTGGACAATGCGGAGGCGCGTCTATTTGTCTTTTCGTTATAGGCCGACCACGTTTTAAGTTTTCAAACAAAAATTGTACCTTTCGATTCAACTTGTTGACTTCCACAGGTCTGCTCCTTGATATTTCAGAAAAATTTATTTTTAATTTCAAATTGTCCACTGCAACTTGAAAGCGAGCATGCTCACTATAGCATAACGAAAAGGTAACATCTCCCACTGAAGCTATCCATAATATTTCGGTGGAAGCTGTTCTCTTCTGGTCATAATCACAGCTGCGTTTGTTCCGATCTCCTTGACCATTTCAAGCACCATCTCCTGAGATTCATGCGAATTGACAATTTTTTTTTCTCTGGCAAGTCATTGCTGTGAGCCAATACTCTTCCTCCTGCCCTCTTCAGCCTTTAGTCCTTTGAGATGCTCAACTGCTAAAACTTTCGGTGGGGCACAGGAAAGGAACGGATACAAGCGCTTGCTTGCCGTCCGGATGTATGAACCACACTACGACCAAGTAACACATCAACAGCCAGTAAAATAAGGAGCACTCTAATTAACACCTTGACGACAGCGTGACGCGGTAACGCGTCCCACTTTGCGCACCTCGTGGGACATTGTGACGCGGTAACGGGTCCCACCCGAGTTATCCCTTTTTCTAGCGCTCGCGCGACTTCTTCCTAAGTTCTTTGTATTCATTCTATAGATCATATAGTAATGTAGCTATAAACGCTGTGGTCCGTGGATTAGTCAGATATGCTTTAATTTAGAGTTGAAGGAAGTTAGAGTCGACGGCGCTGCGCGCAAGTTGCTTACACCCTCTCGGCAAG
>KZ345100.1:24905-52885 GCA_002352805.1 Teladorsagia circumcincta
CTCAGGATTGTCGTCACGGTTTCCAGGAAATCTTGAGAAGCAATCATTATTTGAAGAGGGTATCAACTCTTTCTATGCTGGTTCCTATTGGAGCAACCCGAAAGATTCAACTGATTAAATGCAAAAATTTCTGCGCAAGCTAGGTGCGCCGCATCTCTCTCATGGTTTGAGTTGATGAGGAAATTCTCAAACTAGACTTCTTTGCGACAGCCAAAGTCGGACGCAGTTGTTGTCAAAAAGTGAGAGCAAGTCTCCGAGAGAGCGTTTAGCTCACAACAGACTTTCTATCCAAGGTGTGGCAGTTTGTGACGGAGTAACATCCGAAAGTGCAGCTCCATTGCAGTTCATTTTCCACAAATGTAAAACTAACTCGAAGGCCTTACAAAAGACTTCAATGAGGTACGGTATGCTGTTCTGGAATTACGGCATTTTGCTCAACGATCGTTTGCTCTTCAATGAACCTGAACTCTTTAATACGCGTCCAAATCCACCAAACTATCCTGAGAGCTCACTCCCCGGCCCACTGGAGCAGAGAAATATGACCTTCTCTTCTCAAACCCTTAAAGGAGGAGTTCACGATTATGAATGAAGGTCGGCGATCGAGTAATTCACCTGGTTGAGTGACCCACGACGACTATTACACACAAAAACATGGCGTCCTATACTTTTCAGCCACGCTGTATACTGTAGTGTAATTTTTGGTGCACTTTCAACTCCTCCTTCGGTTTCTGGAGACTATGAAAAGACGATGAGATTCTGACTAACGATTATTCTTATGCCTACTAACGAAAAACACTAGTTAATATGTCGACGAGCTAAATGCCACATTCTTAAAATTTTTTATAAGTTGAATATTATTTTACATTTCATTGATCCATGCTACAAATCGATATTACGAAGCATGATTATAATCACTGAAATTATAATAATGTTTATAATGCTCAAAGAAGGAAGTTTTGAGGTGACGCCAACCATTGGGTGCCATTGTCCCACGCGGCAGACACAGTGGCACCCACCGGTGGGTGCCATTGTCGCCAAAGGGTTAATGAATGCAAAACGGTTTCTCATGGATCATTTTTTGGAAAAAAACACGTATTCGCATTTTTTCTCACGTTTCGAGCGGACTAAATTTTTACTCTTTCGGCAACCACAACTTTCTCCAAATACCTTAGTATGGAGGAGCATAAACATATGTGAAAACTACGGAATTTCTGCTTCTAATAAGCTCCAAAACTTTCTTGGGCACGCTTTCTCAAGAACGTTTCTCCTGTAGACTTTTTAGTATCATCCTCGAAAAGGTCAATCACACGTCGAGATGCGTTCTCCTCACCCCTCCGTCCATTGGCCAATGACGCTGTACCCGCTTTGGCTTCGCTGGATTGCGATCCTCCAGTCCATGACCAAAACGCGTCCCCAGCGTTCGAATAGTGCGAACGTACGGTTGACCCTGGTGGAAGAATTGCGAACAGAAGGGAGAGTAATGGCAGAGCAGAAGCACATTTTACGCTCAAGGAAACAATGAAAATATTTCAAGCTAGTTGTTCCAGTAAAAACATATACCCTAATTTTCGGTAAACAAGCCCTAGCCAATGTCACGTACAAACATCTCCGCTCGTGAATTGTTACTGCGTACACCAGGACTACATATCGCCCGTTGAAGTACATAATTCGATGCCCTGATCACGAAGAGGACATTCATTTTTAGCGGTGGCGCCACTTCGAGATTGTTGGCGCCACCTTCTCACGACCCTTGCTTTCGCCAAATTGGGTGCAAAATTTTGTGTAGGGATTATTATACTCTTTCTTGACGATGGTGCCCTTTGGCGTCTACTTCCAGCTCGTCTTCGCCCTCCTATTGCTTAGAAGGGAAACATGCATTAAAGCAACACCCCCGGGAGGAGCCAACTTGAACAATCATTCCTAGGGTGAGACAGGGTAGCCCACGTGTAGCACAGATGTGCCGTTGTCGCGTCTCAGAAGTGCGTGACAACGGCACTGAGGTCTTACAAAGCTGGCCGCTGGCCGCTAGTTCTGGCCGCTGGACGAGTCTCGTGGCTGCGTGTCCTTGCGCGACTGCGTAGTCCCTGCGCGATTGCCTGTGAACTTTAAGGCCTTCGAAGGATGCTGCCTGTATCTTGGTGGCTTTTACTCACCTAATCCTTCGAATTATTACATTTCCTTGTTCGTATTGGTGCCTGTATATTTGTTTGTATTAGTGCATGCGCGAATTCAGTTGCGTTTTCCTGCTGCGCTAGCCAGCAAGAAATGCAGCTAGTTTAGACAACTCGTCCGGCACCTCCTTCCCTTATTTTGAACGGCCCCATGTTTTCTTTGTTTCCTTTGTCATTTGCAATCAACCTGTCATCTACAGTTTCATTACTGACCTCTTCTACCCCACCAACTCGATCAGGGGGTGTTGCTTTGAGGAACGCTAACGCAAAAACGAATGTCATTTTCGTATCCACGACACCGAATAACCCCTGTACAATAGTTTACCCCGAATTTGGTGGAAACAAATGTCGTGGCAAGGTGACGTCAGTTGGCGACACCGCCACCACTAAAAACGAATGTCATTTCGCAAACAGCTCATTGAACTTCCCTGTGGACAGAGTTTTGTTTCTATTAGGTTGGAAAGAAAGTTCTGCAACACTTTTTCGTGAATTTTCCAATTTTTTGAAAAATTCGTAGGTAACATCCATGACCAGAAAATGGTAAAGCATTCCCGAAACTTTCACCCATTGGTTGGATATAGGCGTTGCACTCAGTAGTTATCCAAGATAATCCAAAAAACCTCGACCACCCACCAATCTGCACTCTGAGTCATTGTCTAGAACAAATATCCCTATAACTACGAATCCATGTCAACGATCAATTCTATCTGCTGTAGCTTCAACGGGAATGTCGTTCACTGCTGCAGCGTGTTTCACCTGCACCAGCGCTTTCGATCACTCGATATTTCTGTAAGAGGCCAACAGCGCCTCGCAATCCCCATCACAGGCAGGGTTGTTACGGAAGCTCCACTACAAATTCTTGGTTATGGGCACTATTGTGAAGATAAAGTTTTACACTGCAAAACTCCAGAAGTTGGCCGAGGCAGCTTGCCAGAGGCGCTCGTACCGCGGAAATGTTCACTTCTTTCATGACATTGCAAATCGCCATGTTCCGGAATGAGCCCCTCAAAAAATTCTGAAGTTGCGACGAGATTTCTCACTCACCTAGCGTATTCCTTTTGGTCAAGCTCTAGAGGTCACTATCTTTTCCGGAGCTTCAGTCATCATCTTTATGGCGAAATAATTAGACGATCAACTTCGGTTCGGAAGCGAGGTCGCTTGCTTTTTTGACCCGCACTCGGCCACGCTTTGGAAAAGGAGCAGCGCAAAAATTCCTGAGCTTTGGGGAGAAGTTGGGGACACTGATGGTAGATATATAACTGGTCAGGATTTGTAAACAAAACAGATAAAATTAAAATTAAAAAATCGAAAAAGTGTTGCAGAACTGCACATACAGCTCGGAAAAGGTTTGTTACGTGGGGCTAAAGATGTCTCAATAAACACAAACTGCATCAGTGGTTACAAAGTTTTTAGAGGAGTGAACTCGAAACTCGAAGTGAGGGGAGTCATGAGCGTCATTCTCGTGTTAACGACAACCTTCTGAGCAGCCGGCAGAAGGAGATTTCCAAATAGAGTACGACGGCAAGCAGCATAACCTGAAGCAGGCATAGCGAAAATTTCGGAGGCTTTGGGAAACCTGATAAGATAAGAAAGCTGAGCAAAAGGGCACCGCACGAGCTGAGGGAGTAGCAGCAAAGTCGCCTTATCTCGTCACAACTCATTTTGTTCAACAAGTATGTCGGACTTTTAGAACATTTCGTTATCCTCGACGGGAATCGGATTCTTTGCAGCAGAATCAAGCTACTTTCCAAAAACTAAGCAGCAGCGAATATCAAGAACTTTTTCAAAAGCAGGAATTCCTCAGAATGTCGACTACGGTGATGGAGTTGTGGCCCACCGAAGTAATGATGCATCACATTCGCTACCTGAACCCAGGTGAACTTGATAACGTACCAAGGTCTGTCCATCATACCGACGTAATACACCGGAAACAGCAAGGCCTGAATCCAGGAGAGGGAAAAGAACCGTCCTCCATGTTGACGACCATCCACATGACGCACAAATCACCTCTCAAAAATGGCTAAATAGTGGGCTAGTTGTCATGACAACATCGAAGTTCCTGAAGAGCTCTTTACAGTGCAGCTGCTTCAATATAGTGGTAGAACGCTTTATGTTATGGTACCTCTTATATTAAATTATTTATCATGAAACGTCATGAACATGAGTATTGATTACCATAGTGCAACTTTTACGACCTGATTCCTGGTTTAGGGTGTGTTGTGCTTGTCTTTAATTAGTTTCTGCTCGGGTCTTGTCTTGTGTTGACGTGTTACTGCATATTGATTAGTGGTTATCGATATTGGCTTGATGGCTTCGAATATTGGCTAGATAGTGGCTGGTGGATATTGACTGATGGATATTGGCTGGTATGGTCGTATTGGTCTTGCACTATGACTCATAGGTCACTTACGTGACGATCGAAGTCGCATGCTGCCATTGCGTCCGCTGTTAAGATATTTGCGAGGTGCCCGGAGTCGCTTGTTGGAGAGAAGTCCTGGAGCCCGCTGGATACGGATACTGACTTGGAGTCTGAGACTGCAGTACTCATATCCCCAGAAATGGGTGGTATTTATACCCGAGTCAATGGGCATTCTGTCAAAATGCTTGATTGGAATGGACGGGCAATGGCAACCAATCGATTGGATGTGGTACGGGATCCACCTTGAGGCATTGGTCTTATCATGACGAAACGTCATGAAAGCAGCCTCCTTTCGGAGAAATGTGTTCGGAAGGCTCAACGTTTGCATTATTTCTTCTTCTATTGCACAAGTCCGTAACCTACGAGTTAAGCAAACATAGAAATGTGCATCTCGGGATAATTCATCGTTATGTGATTGAATCCAAAGCAGGCCATCGACAAACTAGACCTATTTTCATTCTTGCAAATTGCAAATCGGCAGCGCGGTATGACATTCCAGGAGCTTCCGGCTTCTTTCACGAGGAAGATGAATGGAATCCTTTCCCCCCCCCTCTGGAATTTGCAACCCTTTCCCCTCTTCGGAATTCGTTGCTTGGCACCATACGCGGCCAAATGCTGTGCGTCAACTTGCTCTGCAATGTATATTTTATATGTAATGCACACCTCACCAATGTACCCAAATGAAGGCTGAGTGCGCATGGTTGAATAAAAGCGAGTGAGTAGTGCAACCAACAGAATGATGAGATGCCCGAACGATTTATTTTTCTCAATTCTATGCATTTCATTCACATTTTATTCACTACAGAGGCGGAACCTTGCCAGCTTCCTTTTGGGGTGAAACTCACAAAAAAGCAGCTGTTGTGCTCTCATAGGGTTTTTATGATACTTCGATATGATCGTGTTTCAGTTGCTTTCCTGTCTTGAGGCATGTTGGCTTGAACTTCCTGAAATGCGTCCAAATATCAAGAAGGTTAAAACGATGGTGAATGCCAATTTGCGCTCAACGTAAGCATATTCTTCTCTAAAAGGCAGTTGTTTAATGCAATTTTTTTACCCAATTTCAGCGGAAAGGGTTCACTTGTGGACCAGATGATGAAGATGATGGAAGAATACACCAGCAATCTAGAAAACATGGTTCGAGATCGTACGGCACTTCTTGAAGAAGCACAGAAACAAGCTGATCGATTATTAAACAGCATGCTGCCGAAGTGAGGATTTCTATACATTTCATACATTTCCTGTGCGCTACTTGAAGGAATCCTTTCCGGAAATATCATGAACCTATCTCGCCCATAAATCGCTAGCTTGAGATCCATCGTTCACGAGTAACGAGAAGAACAAAAAATTGTGCTCGCTCTGGCAAACAATTCGAAAAACCGTAAGGACTGGTAGGCGTTCGAACTTCCTCCGGACATCTGTTCCAAATGCTGGTGGCAAGAACGTTTCCACTTGGTTCTCTGAATGGTGTCACTAGGAACTCTTTTTGGCCTTTTGACCCACATTATTAATATTCTATCGATCGTTTCTTCTCTATTCTTCAAAACCAAACGCTTCAACCGGATTCTTTCATTGCGTGGGTTGATACGTAGTCGCCCCACGGCGGACTTCCTTCCATGCTCCGCCTTTGCTCCGCGCGACTTACCTTGTTCTGTCCATAGAATGCCTGGTTGTGAACAAAACTTTCGTGCGAACTTTGGGGAACTGCGGCCAAAAACAGCAGTAATCAAAAACATGATCATAGAGTGTTATTTTGTGAGTTTGTATCTCTTTGGAGACCGGATCTTCGTGCGTGTAATTTTGTGCTTGTCTCTAGTGATCACAAGTGGCACATCCATGTTGGGAAGGAATGCAAGAATTTCCCTGGGAGGATCAACAGCTTATATCCCTGAATCTTAACACATTGAGGACAGTGAGGCGCGGTTGCGCGTCTCACTCTGCAGACCACATGGGACACTAAGACGCGGTTGCGCGTCTCAACCTTCATATCCCTTTTTCTAGCGAATGCGCGGCTTCTTTTCAAGTTGTTTGTATTTATTCTATAAGTCATATAGTAACCTAGTTACAAAAGCAATGGTCCGCGGAATGGTTAGGTGTGCTCGAAAACGGCTTCTAAGCCTGCTCGTTTCAGGCGCTTCGAGAGCTGAACGGGCTAGAGTTAGCGAAGTTGTGCGCAACTTGGATGCGCCCTTTGAGGGAGATGATGTAAACGCACACATTCCAGTTTCCACGCATTTCGAGCGGCTTCCCCTGCTTCCCACTTCCCTGAACTGACTTGTCCGGTCTCCAAGACTTCTTGAAATCGAATTATAAGTTCGATGGCAAAATCTGCCCACATCGATGCTGGCACGCCCACCACCAACACTTACTCTTTAGTTCTCCTCTAACTTTGACCGCTTTTCTCATCTCCAAGTCTTCTTGGTACCGCGTTATACATCCGGTGGCATGGCGAATTCCACCCGCTTTGATGCACGCTATGCCCACCATGGACATTTAAAGGCGAGCTTCGCGATAAAATGGGTGTGGAATAGCGCCCACCTTACCACCTGATTTCCGTATCACCGAAAGGATTAGACTCATATAATCCCTGCAATGTAACGCTGCCGCAACCGCGGTGCGCTCTTCTTGTGGCGCCAGCGTGGCAGCCGACAGCGGACGGCGGGGCTTGGGTGGTGAGCCAAGGTGTGGATTGCGGGTCGAGCGAGCTTCTGCTGCCTTTGTCTCGCAGTTTCATGCCACAAAAGGGGTGGGACATCATCCCTAGTCCGCCCGTCTACTACCCTCGGGAATGGAACAGGTGAACGTGCCTAATCGGGGAGCGTGCCTTTAAGTACCCTCCTCTTCTAAATCCTATTCACGTTTTTCCAGTCTTTGACACATGTGCCAAGGTGACACTGTTATTGCATTCTACTCAGCAGCAAGTCTGGGGCCGACTAATCAACACCGTGACAATGGAGGGGTGGTTCCCTGGATTGAGTAGACTTCGATCGCAACAAATATTTGGGCATAGCGGCGTCTCTATCCACTGTAATATTTACACTGAAAAACTACAACATATCATGCCATCGAACTTGAATTGTTTAAGTACGGCAAGAACATCATCAACCTGTGGATTGACCCTTCATTATGCGCCACAAGGTCATCTCGCAGCCGGAGGCGCGTAGTGTTTAAAGCAACAGTCTCAGGAGGGTTCTAAAAATTTGTTGGTAATGATGTGGGATGATGCGCTAGCCCCAGTCAAGCATACACGGATAGAGGCTGAACAGAAAACTCACCTTCACACGCCGCTCAGACGGGGAGAATCACTGACTACGGAGGAGGTGCGTACGGGCACTGTAGGTGCCCGTACGCACCTCCTCCGTCGTCAGTGGAGGGTGCGAGGTTGGATGCGCCGGGTATTTGCGTATTCGTTTCGGGACACCGGCCTAATTTAGGTCGATCCTTTAAGGCAACTTACGTTTTGCCTTGCGGCTACTTGGCCTTGCGGAAGCAATATGGTTTTACCCAGGTTGCTCGCAGTCACCTGATGACGCATTGCGCCCCAATGGCAATCGCTGGCAAATAGCAAGGCACTGCAGCTACTTGTCAGCAATCGCAATGGGGGCGCGGGCAGTTCAGACAGCTCGTCCACCCCATCCATCTCTTCATTTTTGAGTCGTGGAGGTGGAGCCCTCATTTTGAGGCCTCGTCGGCCTTTTTCTTCCCTCTTTTGTTCATCATCAGTCAGCTTCCTACCTATAACTTCGTTACCGACCGCATAACTCCTCGAATTCTTTCTGAGACAGTTGCTCTAAGGATTTCTGAGGAATGCTCATTGATAGAAATAGTTAAGCCACTCACACACTGATTTTATGCGCGATCCAGTTCAGTTCATTGCTGCATTTTCCGCTCATTCATCACTAGTTTTTTTGTTTTTGGAGTGCAAACCACAAAATCTGCAAGATCTCGTTGAGATTTTATTAGCTTGCTCTTTCTAGCAGTAAAATGAGGAAGAAGCTGAGGAACAGTTTTTTTTGTGTGATCTATTTCATTTTTAGAAGCGTAGCGGAAGATCTCAAAGTTGGAAAGCCGGTGTTACCTCAACTTTATACCTGCGCTACGGTGCTATTTTCAGATATTCGAGGTAAAAAACTTTATTTCCACGTTAATGGCTACAACTAACGCATGCAAACATTTCCCATATGGTCGGCTACGTATAGGAACTGATGTAATTATTCTTTATTCGTTACCAGTTTACCAGTTTAGCTGCACACACATTCGCGTGCATGGACTGCAGTGGGACAAAAAAGGGCCATCGATACTTTTATAATGCTTCCCGGCAAACTTCGTACACTTCAGTGCATGCTTCACCCACTAGCATTTGCCCTTTCGCTGTCGGACTCTATCCACTTCTTCTCTGGTCTCCAGGACATCTTGGAAAACAATAATAGGTTCGATGAAAGCTCCGCCCACGAGATGCTCCTCCAAGCTCCACCCACCTACAGCTGTAGACCTCCTTTCACTGCCCACTTCTTTTCCTGGTCTCCAGACTTCTTGGAGCCGAGGTATAATGTTCTGGGACATCTCCGCCCATTTTCGTGCATGTCCCGCCCACCGATAGCAAATGACCTCGTTTCTTTTGCCGTCCTCTATGCACTTTTTTCCCGGGCTCCGACACTTCTTGGAATCAAATAATAAATTCGACGCAAGCCCAGCCGACATTGGTGCGCGCTACACTCACCAATAGCAGGACCTTTTTTCCTTCGCGAACCTCTAGTCACTTTTTTCCCGGTTTCCGGCACCACTACACTTTTCCTCTTTTTCCTTTTCCTCTTTTTCGGGACTCCTTGGAACCAAGTCACATCTTTTCGTGAACAGCTCCGCCCACTCTTGATCATGTCCCGCCCACCGCGATTGACCTCATTTCCTTTGCCGTCCTCTCTCCACTTTTTTCCCAGCCTACGGGACTTTCTGGAATCAAATTATGAATTCAGCACATACTCAGCCAACTTCGGTGGGCGCTCCACCAACCAGTAGCAGTTGACATCATTTCCTTCGCCGAACTGTATCCACTTTTTCACGGTCTCCATGGCCTCTTGGAACCGAATAATGTTTCGTGACAACTCCGCCCACTTTTGTGCATGTCCCGCCCACCGAGAGCAATTGACATCGTTTCCTTCGCCGACTTCGACCCCCTTGGAATTAAGTTGCAAGTTTGGCAGCAATTTCTGCCAACTTGTGTGCGCCCCACACCCACTTTCAGCATTCGATCTGTCCTTCCTTGACTTATATCCACCTTTTTCGCACTCTTTGAACTTTCCACACACACCTTCACGACTTCTGAAAATCGAATTATGAGGACTTGTAGGAAACCTGCTTGCTGCAGGAAATGCTCCGAAAAAAAGAAAAGAAAAAAACCAAGCCTGGCCTCACTCGCAGAGGAGTGGAGAACATCTCGAACCGTAATTCCAGGAAAGAAGTTATATATACCGAATAAGTGCTACTATCGTTGCTAATTGGATCAAAAATCCAACGGTAAGGAGAATTCAGGGGAGTGCCCTATGATTTTGCAATGGTTCTAAAAATAAAAATTCGTCTTAAAATAAGGAAAACTAATCGGATAACCTGGTGACTTGTGACTATGAGTTATAAAGGCGATTCTGATTCTACAGTTGCCGATGGGCGATGTCATCTAGAAGCCGAGATGTTCGTGACTTTGTATTGTTTCCTATGGTTTTGCGTACTTGTAGAGACATGACCCATCCATGCCGAACTTGACGCGGACCCCGTAGGTGATTCTCCATTTATCGGGGATCATAAAAAAGGAGGTTGAGAAAAAGGTTCTGAGAACTTAGAATCCTAGGTGAAGAAAACACCGGGTAAATGAGATGGCCAGCTTCTCGCGAAGGCGGACTCATGAGTTAGGTTGAAAGCGTGTTGAGAAGCTTCAATCCTTTCAAAAGATGTTCACAGCAACACGTAAAGTGTCTCAAAAATTATGTGCCAACCTAATACTAAAGAGCAGTCGTATTTATCAATTACCCAAGTAGTGGACTTGAACGAACTTCTCCAAGCAATGGACGAAAGGTAAGCACCTAGACTACTGAAATCGCAACTTGTAAAGACTCTGGAGAATGGTACCTGAAGCTCAGCAAATTTACTATTAACTAATTGCATAAAACGATATACCATTGTGGTCGCTACTAACAATCGGTGATTCAACCACAACCATTCTAACAAGATTGGCAACATTGGATAATACCAGATCCAGAATGTGTTTTTCCCTGTCGGTTCCAAGACATACTGCTTAAAATTTTACGCTGAAAAAGCATCCATGAAGGCTGCGCCAGTGTTATCCTGAGCAACCGCAACACAACTCCAGTCCACCCCAGAGAGCTAAAATTCCCAATAATTAGCGCTGGGTGTTCACACGCAGACAAGTCACTTATATCGTTGACTAGTTGATCAATAAACAGCGCAGAACATTGTGGGGGCTGTATATAATACATTGAATCCTGTTCGATAGAATATCAGCAGCTAAAGTTTACATGCATTGCGAACTGAATCAGAAAAAAAATTTCTACAGTATTGAGCATATTTAATTCGCTCCAGGAACAACACTCTTTCTTTCTCTCTGTGCCTATCACGACGTAATACATAGTACTCAACACAAATTAAACAGTGAAGTGATAAGTAACTCAGAGTCGTTTCTCAACAAAAGATCGACTTGATTCGATTTTTCTGAAAGCGAATTGCCACAAGACTTGGGATGCTATTTCCAGTGAAGCTAAGTGAGCAATCTAGTTTCAAGGTTCGCATACGCCCTGATGTTGTGAGTGAAACGAAGATTGCTCAGAACAGGATCATACACTCACCCTCCTTGGAAAGTAATAAGAGCTCAATCAAGACAGCTTGCAACTTTGCCATAACATACATAACTACTCTATAATACATTACGGGAACTGAAATTTTGTTTTGGCATAGTTCGAAAGTCTTACCACACATACATCAGAGTTTCAAGTTGCGCTTTACATCACTGTGGGAGCACCGTTCATATTTCAGAGCCTTCATAAGACTCGAGATTTGACATTTCTGATGGAACGAATGTATACGTATCCCCTAGAAAAATCGTTGAATCACCATATTGCCGCATCTCCGCATCGATATGCATACAATCCCTTTAGCAGAATCCTCTAACGTCACTCGCTCCCCTTTAGAATACGGACTATGAACGCTTCTTACAGCTGTCATTTCCCGTAGCACACTGCATTTTATTATCATTTTCGATATCTTCAGGCTTCACCAGAATCTCCTCGACGTCTACTCCCTTGCAAATAGTCACATTCCTTAATGACATGTTCTCCGGCTTTGACGCAATCATTGCTAAGCACGACGCTTACAAGGTAAAAGTACATCTTGTGAAGTTTAAATCTTTCCAAAACAAGTTCCTCAAAAAAGTTTGTCGTTCACTTTGTACGCGTGCCGCTGTAGTAACAAAACAACTCAAATTGTATAGAACTGGGTAGGTTCATGAGAAGTACCAGGAACGAATTGTAAACCACGAGAAGGTGATCCTGAGCTTCATCGAAACAATTCTTCGAGAAGTGTAAACTCAAGTGAGAAAGGTGCAATGATGTGAGAAGAGGCTTGTAATACAACTTTAGTGATATAACAATTGGATAAACTTGTCTTTCTGCACAATATGAGACTGTCATTCCTTCAGTCCGACAGGCCATCAAGTCTGTGAAGAACCGTACACACTCGGTCTCCACAGGCTCAAACCGGAAGATCTGAAGAATGCGCCGCCAGTTATCATCAAAACTCTGGCTCGAGTCTTTACGTGCTACCTGTCGGAATGCAGGATACCCACTCCGTGGAAACCCCCATGACTGTGTTGCTGTACAAGAACGGCGACATGGACCACCTTGTCTTAATTGCCCAGTCCGCCTGCTGTCTGTAATCTATAATCTATTCACTCGATTCATCCTCAACAGGGCTGGCAGAACACTGGATTAAGGGCGGCCATATGAGCAAGCAGGGTTCCGAAGAGGGTTCAGCACGATCGACCGTATCCACACGGCTACTAGACTCATTGATGTTTCATGACAGTACAAGATGCGGCTTCGTCTCACGTTAATCGACTTGAAAAAAGCTCTGTGGAACAGAAGCGACAGACGACAAAAGCGATCATCGAAGCTTCGGGCAGCCTTGGCGACATGAGGATTTATCGCAAGCTCTACAGCAACTTTACGATCAGAATCTCACCATTTTACAAGAGAGACATCATTGTCGTCAAGGTCGGTAAGGTCGGCTTGCAACTGAACTAACGAAGACGATGTTTATGAGGAACGGACTTGATCCTGAGGCTCGATTCACGTTTAATGGAACGGACATCACCGAATGCTCCAGCTATGGGTACCTAAATCAACATCATGAACGACTTTCAAGACGCCGTCCAGGGTGGTGAACGATTTTCGAAATACTTGTTTCATTTTCGCTGAGCGTCTCCCTGAAGGCCACAAAAGGCTCGAAAAATAAAATTCGTTGAAGATGAGTGGCTTTCACTGCCTTGGAGTGGCGTTTTCGACTTGTAGAAAACATCACCTACATACTGCTGAAGAAGATATTGGAAAACGTGAATTTCCCTCAAAATTAAAGTACTGTTTAGTGGGTTAACAAAGGGTGGAGGTTTTTACAAGCGTCGACGACATCCTAGCTCTTGCGGGGAGCAGGTGGTGAAGTGGATAGCGTGGAGGACTCGGGTTTGCACCCAGGGTATGGTCGTGAAGCTCGACCCCCCTTCAACCCTGCTTTTTGCATTTTTGATGATCACTCCCAGATTGGTTCCAAATTGCTCCAGCGTCAAACCTAGCGCAATATCTGCGAGTTGGACCATCAAAACCCCTGCAAATGGGTTTTCTATCAAAAACTGGCGGAATACTTCGCAGCGCCGAACTGGTGCCAAATGGCACCGACGCCGAAAAAGAACGCAATATCCGTGACCAGGACCTTGATTTATCCATCTATGCCGAATTTCAGGAAAAATCGAGATTTTGACCTAACTTCGGAGGAGGGTTCGACCATGGGCGCAATGCAAGCCGGGGGTGGCTTGGAAACGAGCGCTGGGAATGAAGCAGAATGCTCTGTTGACTCACGGAATCCGAAGTTCAGCTTCATAAAAAACATCCCACCCACGTCGCAGTCCTTGAAGTCGCTCTCTCTACCGGGGTACAGCTTCGCGAGTGGAAGAGCCGTAGATCCAATGTACCACGCTTGATGGATCTGCCAACTTTAGCATCATGCGTGTCGTTTTGTCCATTACCAGCTTGAGTGTCTGCCATTATCTATTTTGTAGGGGGATTCCTTAATATTCCAGGAGGATTACGAGGGACTCGTTTTCAGTTCACCGGCTAGAGGCCCTATGAGCCTTATCAATGGCCAATTTTTCAGATCTGGGTCAAAACTTAGTTTTTTCTAGAACTCCTAATCTGAGGTATACCAAGTGTCCTGATTACGAATAAGACACCCATTTTTCCGATAGCTCCAATTTACGCTACTTCCGCGCCAATAGGCGCCTCATTGGCTCGACAACTTTTTTCGCCAGATTTCGGTAAAAATCTGAACGCAAAAGTTATTGATGATTTTTATAATGAATATGATACCAGTTATTTGTGCGGGCGCCATTTGGAGCGGATTTTGAAACTCCAACCCGAATGCAAAAACTTTGTCATCACGAGGGATTGAAACTTGCACTTGGCCTCACCATTTTTGGGCTTCGGGCCACTCAGCGAAAATGGACCAAGGTTCTGTAGCCATCGAGCCACTACAACATGCAAAAAATCTTTTTGAAAAAGCCTGAGCCTCCCACACTTTTAACGACCTCTCTTGTCAGCACCAGAGCTAAGCAGGAGGAAACGAGCGGCATGGGGAGCGTTTGAGAACATCCAGAGAATATGGAGAAGACGAAGACCATCATGCCCACCTCTTCGATTCTGCAGTACTTTCTGCCTTAAACCTACGCTTAAGAGATTTGGAGTCTGCGCAGGCTGGACGAGCATGCGACCAGCGTGATCCAACGTACTGTCGAGAGGCTATGCTTGAAGTTACCCTACACGCATGTGCAGAGGGGAATTTGAGTTAAGTTCGTCAACGGTCGAAGATCAGGGACGATGTCGTTTTCGCCATCGAATCGAAGATTAGGTGGGTCAAACGCGCCATGCGACTTGTGATGACCGTTGGGCTAGAGCGTTAACCGACTGGATCCCTCGATCCGGACGATTGCCAATTCGATGGTCAAACTCTTTCACGAAAGACCCGAACGTAAGGAATGAATGACTTCAATTTCTCGAGCGAGGACAGCCTACTGGTCAGTTCTTGCACGCGACAGGGACGAATAGAGGCTTGCTGGCGCTCCCTCGAGCAAATCGATGATCAATGGTACGACAGGTGATACAGATGAACAATACAACATTTGACATGATTTATGTTCGTATCACGTACTATGTTCCTTGAAATTGGATCTGCTGTTGAAGATGACGAGCTGTATCTTCTTGGTGTCCTCTTCTCAGAAATTGCAAATTGTCAAACCCATGATGCAAAATGATTTTTCTAGGTGGAGACCATCGGAGATGCTTACATGATTGTATCCGGTGTTCCATCTGAGAACGGCAACAATCACGTACAACATATCGCCGATGTAGCATTGAAGATGAGATCGGTAAAATGGTTTCACTAACGATCTGCTTATACGGATTAACAATTATTTGCAGTTCGTCTCCAACTTCAAATTGCAACATCGTCCTGATGAGGTGATGATGGTCCGCATCGGATTCCACAGCGGTAGTGTGGCGGCCGGTGTTGTTGGTTTGGCAGCTCCAAGGTGGTGCTTAAGTTTTGCTGTTGACCGTATGGAACCTTACGAGACATTCAAACGTTAATGATCTGCTGCAACTCCGTTTAGATATTGCCTATTCGGCGATACTGTCAATATGGCATCGAGAATGGAAAGCACCGGCGTTGCCAACAAAATTCAGGTAAGCAAGAGGAGAGGAAACCAACAGGGATTGGCATAGTGTGCAGCTGTGAAGTCACAGCGTCCACGCGGCGAAGCGGCGGCTAGTAACTAGCCCTCCTACTTTCCTCCATGGTAAAGCCGAGGAGCACTCACCCAATCGAAGTGTAGGTGAAGAAAAATTAGGTCAAACGAAATTGCAGTAACATCTGCTACTGGGCTACGGTAACAGCTTACGGTACCTGCTGTGCGTAAAGGACCGCGGTGAGAACAGCGCATCAAAATAGAGTCTATCTCAATTTCTTTGGGCAGGTGAAGTCACCTCAAATTATTGGCTTTGAGGAATCCTTCCCGAAAAAAGAACCATTACTTTTTCTCACTCATGAACCAATGGTTTAAAGAGGATTCCTCGAAAAAAAACTAAGGTCGAAGAAGGGGAATTGCCCAGTGGGGAGACAAGCGGACCTCCTGAGGGTGCGGACTGACACGCAATCGACAGCGGAAGATTTGACCTTCGCGATGGGCCCATTGATGATCTAGTCACTCCCGCAGATCTATACACAGCGAGTGATTAGATAGTAGAGAGAGTGCTATTCAAGAGGGCACAACGATGCTTTTTTCGTTCCATGCGCACCAATGCTGAGATCAAGGGAATGGAATGGGTCGCACACCTCGTGTTCTGCTCCGTTTTTCATGGGTTTTCCTTCTTTCTGGTACCACTCACCATCCCTAATCAGTACGAAATGGGTTTTTCTATCGTAAATTCTGCTAATAAGATTCATCGTCCATGGTAGGAACGAAAAAAACAGAAAAACAGTAAAGCTGGAAGGACTGGTACACGTTCGAAGTCCCGCCGGACATCTGTCACAAATGCAGGCGGCGCGAACCTTTTTACTTGCTTCTCTGAACGCCGTCACAAGGAACTGTTTTTGACGTTCTGGCTAACTGTAACATTTCACACTTCTACTGCATCATATTCTATCGACTGTTCTGCCACTATTCCCCAAAATCGGACGCTTTAACCGGATTCTTACACAGCGTCACCTGATACGTAGACGCCTAAAGGCGTACTCCTTTCCTTGCCCTGCTTCCGGCTCCGCGCCACTCGGCTTCGATTGTCCATGGAGTTGTTTTTGTGAAATTGTTTCTATTCGGAAACCGAATCTTCGTGCGTGAAACTCTGTGTGTTTTCTCTGATGATCACAACTGGCACACTTGTGTTATGAAAGAATGCAGGGATTTTTCGGGAAGGTTTCTTTTAAGCATTACCCTATGTGGGTGGAACTGGAGTGCGGGGGGAGGCACTCCATTGGGCTAACCAACACTACCGATAAGAATACCACGCTCATGAGACTCACCTCAACTATACTTCTGATAATTCGTTCGGTGTGATGTGGAAGGAGTACTAAAATCTTTCATACTTCTGCCTGCCGTGGTCCTAGAAGCAATCCTAAATCAGGGGAGTGGACGTATTTTTCTAAGCGTGAGGGTGGATGTTCTTTAGGGTGGATGTCCAGGTGCAAAAATCCGAGGAATGTGGGCGAGCAGGACACTCTCCGGTCCTCATCAAGAGTACACTTTGAATGAGTCTTTCACGTGATTTCTTGTCTGAGCCTGGACCTTAGCCTGAGGCTTAGGTCATCATCGCTCAGCTCTAGTGGCCTGACATGTGGGGAGGAAAAAGTTTCTTATGGTGTACGCAAACTACGCAAACTAATGATTAAGAACCCAGTTCTGTCGGAAACGCGAGCGCGGTGCGTAGCATATTTATAGCATACCATGGGTTTCCCAGACAGTTGAACATTTTTCCACTTGAAAATCACCGTACGATTTCCCGTGCGCGATATATGCACGATTGTTTCACCTGCTTGGTTCCTACCCCAGACTCTTTACATAGTAAAAGAAACATTTAGCCTAAAGCTACCAACTTTTTTCATTTATTGATTAGACCCTTTTTAGATTTCTGAACAATCACACAATCTTCTCAAGTGCTTTTTCCAACAATTCATCACGGCAGAACGAGGGAAAATAGAAGTGAAGGTGAGACCATGAACTGAACGCTTTGTTTTTCTGTTATCATATTTTCTATACCGGCATTTTTGAAGGGCAAGGGTGAGTGTACCACATTCTTCCTCGAGGGCAAAAAATCATCACGGTGATGGGACTAGCTCCGAGTTGAAGACAGTCCGCAGCACGGTGGGAAATTGATACTCGCTGATTCGCTTCCTCATTTTATTGTCATTCTTCACTCAGCCACAAAATTTCTTTCATTTTCGTTATTGTGTCAAGTAGAATCCATCAACGGTAGTACAGCTAGTATGTTAGTTCTTGTCCGACTAGAGTTTTGGCTTTGTTCATCATGTACGTATCTCCGAGAATCCAGTTTTCTTGAAACCATACCGATCTCTAAGCAGATGTGAATTTTTCATTGACAACATGGCGTAGGAATTTTGCTCGCATCAGATACTGCTGCAAATATTACGTTTTATGCTGTGATGTCAATTCCACAGTTTGTTGCTTGTGTTTTCGTCAAGTTTTCTGAGTTCCTTCTACTTATGTCTTTTTCTTCTACTTCGAGTCCAGATAAACACTCCGAAACACAGTACGGCGACTTACTGTTATACATGATCACCGACAGTTACAAAAAAACCTGTTGATACTAGAAGTATCGAGAAGTATCAATCAAGCGAAGGGATTCTGTCACCTTCTCTAGACTCGGCGCCTATGCAGCTGCTTTGAAGCGCCAGATCGATGACATCAACAATAACACCTAGGATCCCAAGTGTACATATGCGCTATGTCACCTTGGAGGGCCCTTCCAAGGTGCAGTACGATGCAGGTCCTTTAAATAAGTATATTTCTCCTTCTTCGACCTTGGATCTTGTTGTGGATTCCTCCTTTTAAATCCATGTACAAGATCTAAGAGAAGGATTCAACAACAAGTTCTAAGGTCGAAGCGTATTATCATGAGTAATACAAACGCAATCGAAAATCATGCAAATGGAGGTTGGCGGAAATGCGGCAGGTAGTAGAGGAGACTTCAAATGCATATTGTCATGAACTCCGTTCATGATGAGTCATCAGCGTCGTCATAGGATAGCAGAGAATTCCCGTCTCGCAGCTGGTTTCCTATCAGGTAAAGCCCCATATATAAGAGCCGGGCTAATGATGCTGTCAGGAGGAGAAAGCTCAACGAAACTATGAACGATTATGACGACGATGATCTTAGAGGCCAAGCCGGAGACTCGATAAGCTAGGCTAATCACAAGGACAATGTTGGACGATAGGACAATGCGAATTCATCTGTATTGTATTCTCTTGTCGCGTTATTGTTATCTTATAAATGTAGAAGTAAACAGTCGAAAAATTGACGATCAATCGGATCCTGATGCAATCCAAACATGGTGCATCGGGCGAGTGACACGTTGACGACATCGCGTGTTTTGGCAATTCGCACCTCGTAGGACAGAAGCGCGCCGTCCTCATCTTAACTCTGCTCGTTTCCGGTTTGAAATGCCCCACAACTTGAATCTCATAAAAATATTTTGGCAAGGATAGAAGCGTTGAGGTTACCTATATTTGCAGCAAAAGTATTTTGTTTCGAAGAATGCATGATGACCACGAAGAAGCAAAAAACATTCAGTTTCGCTGCGATTGAAAAAAAAAGTATTTATACCATAATTTAATCAAATACAAATACCTTGGAGCTCATAGAGTTTTAGATTACCTTCTTACAATCTTTCTTATGAACGTCCACTGCAGTGAAAGGAAAACTAGAAAAAAATTGGGCCGAAATTTCTGCGAGTTTAGAAAATCTTCGATAAATTAAGGCATATTCGACCGTCCTGGCGGCCATGTGGTTTATACAGAGTGGCTACAAAGTCCGCCAATTTACACTTTGCTCGCTAACGTGAAAATCCCTGTTTTAAGTACGTAATACATATATGCTCTGAATAAAGCATGTGAATGTTGCATTACTGTGGAATTATTACACCTTTAAGTACAAAGACTCCAAAGAAATGCGACCGTCTCTTCATCGCGCCATAATCGCACATCTCGTGGACGGAGAACGTTCTGCCGCGGAGATCGCAAAAAGGCTGCACATCAACGAAAGGACGGTGAGAAGAACTGTGGCTCAGTACCTGGAGCGAGGACACTAAAAACAGGCCGAAAGCTTTTAATGTTCCTTAGATTCGTGAGACGATCAAGAAAAGGATCTTACGCAACGATGAGGTATCTATGAACAAAATCGCTTCAAAGCTGCGAAGAAGTGTTTAAAACATCGTGAGATTTTAACTGGATTTACATGGTCACTGCTTCTTTCGAGGACAGCTGCTCAGCGAAGCCGCCAAGAAGAATAGACAGGGGATCTGTGAGAAGCTTCCGTCAGAGGTTCGTGATTGCCGCCTCTCAAACATCGTCTGGAGCGATTCTTCATGGTTGAGATCGCGCACAACAGCCAAAACCAGCTCCAACTGCTTAGTCCTGCAGAGAAAAAACCTCAAGAAATGGCGGGTGAAATGCAGCGGCCTGTTTTTGGGCCTGGACATATCGGTGATGGTTCGTGCTGGAATAAAACCAAGGCAAAACACCTATCGCTTTTGTTGATAAAAACATAAAAATTGACTCGGAAACCTACTAGAATGTTATTTTGAGAGACGCTCTGATGCCTTGCGCTCCCAGCACTTTAGGGGCCGAATTCTATTTTGCAACAAGTGGGCACCAGCGCATGGGTCGAAATCGACGAGTCCTTCTGCCGTCGTCATTTTCTTGGATTCTTGGATAAGGACATGTGGCCAGCTAACTCCCCAGACCTCATCCCAATGGACTGGAATTCCGTTTGGAGCTATCTACAGCAGAAAGGGTCTTCTTCTTCCCACCGCATTTTAGATAATCTGAAAGCAGCGCTTCAAATAGAATGGCAGAAGATTGATGTCAACTACCTGCGGCCCACCGAGGAAGTCTTCACCAAAAGATTGGAAGCTTGTATTCTGTCAGAAGACGCCCCTTTCGAACAGTACCTCGAGAAACTGGTCCTGTATCTAGATATTTCCACTTGACGAAATTTCATGAAGAACTGCGTCTTATTTAACTTGTTACATGCGGATAAACATCGGACCATAATTTGTAGAAATCCTACAGTGACGCTCGTGTATTATCTATAGAACGAGTGCAAAAAACTCTAAAAGAAGGGGCGCAAGCACGAAAAGTTGAGTAACAGAGTTCTGACGCGTTTGCGCGTCAGCCTGTCGTCAACGTGTTAACAAGAACTTTCAGGCCGCCGAGACACAACACCTGCTATCCAATCTGACAAATATGGCACAACCTCTTTGAACGTTCGAAAAACCTTTTATGACGCCCTCGGTGACCTCTTAATGGCGCCAAACAGTACCCTTACGCGAAGCGCGACACTTATCATCTCGAGCCCTCAAACTTGTATTTTTTCATTTTCTTTCTCTAAATACGAACGCCACCATAGAAGTGTACATATTTGATACGCAACCAAAATAGGACATCAATTTGTCAAAATGTAAGGGCGCTTAGTAACAGTCTGTCACGATACTCTAAGTGTCTTGCCAGACTGCCAATCCTGTCATGATCTCCGGTCATGATTCGCCACAGTGCCACTTTCGCAAAAGGTCCCGTAACACTCAATCGACCAGGTGCTTCTTAGCCTGCGGTTGAGAGTACCGTCAACCATGCCGGCGAGCCATCCCACCGAGCTTTTCCACCGGACCGCCCATTTTCTCCTGTATATATCTCACCCAATTTTGGTGGTATAAGTAACGCAAGCTGAGGCTCCCGGACAGTCTTCGCCTCCAGCGGCCTCCGGGACTCCTCACTCCAATAAGCGACTAACGTCGCCACTCAAGTAAGTCAAAGACGACAACCTAGGCCACCAAGCAACTCCGATCGCCCAGCAAATAATCAAACAAGGACGCACAAGCCAGTGAATCCAATCGTCCTGTTAGCAATTCCAAGGCTCAAAACGGGACAAGCAAGGCACAGCCGGCGGACCTGCCAATTCTGGTATCCGGTAATCAATAAGGGAGCTTCGACCACTGTAGCCAAGGCAAGATGGTGATCAATGCACGTCCCGCCATGGTGATTAAAATTGTAAAGTAATCACATCGTGATTTCATGTAGGTGATGATGATCACGCATTCAATAAATAATCAAATATAAGATTCGTGTTGACGAGAGCTTTCAGCCACTCAACCGTCGAATCATGATGCATCGGCTGGCCCGAAACGAAACAGTTCCAACAAATCGACAACATTAACAAAAAGCAGGTAGGCAGAAAAAAAAGATTCGAAGTAAATCAATAAACAGATCAAATTAAATTGAAACCTAAAAACCCTCTCCGATCCCGATTACAACATAACCTAAGTGTGCTATCCACCGTGCATGTGAATCTACTGAAACACTATTTTTCTCTAATCTTGTGAGATAAACTTTTTGATCAGTGTAACATTTTGATCTCGAATTCCAAAAAAAGGAGCACCTCATTTTCAAAGTTTCCCACACAAAACGGGCACCTACCTCAATAAAATCACACCAAAATGTAGAATGAGAAAGCCGTAGTGAGATTATTTCAATATACGACCACCGCAAAGAAGAAATCGACACCTGAATAGTATTCATTTCACTTCGAAAAAACAAAGAAAAAGAAGAAACCAAAATGTAACGAGTACACTACAAAAGCAAAAAAAGAAAAAAAGAAAAAAGAGGCAGCGCAAAACCGTTGTACATACTGCACGTGCTTTAGGACCGATCTCAGTCAGGCGTAACACGCTCAGTTTTCGAATAATGCACGATAACCGATCCCATTAGCGGCAACATCCGACATCTGGCACACGATTACATTACAAATTCTAATTGAGAAGGCTAACAAATAACGAGAAAGATAACACTAATATTAGCGTGACGGAAACATGATGTGTCGCGAACACCCCTCGTTCCAAATTCTAACAAACAAAAAAATCAGAAAAAAAAGATAGATGCCGCCTAACAAGCACCTTGAGACCGCTTCTTATTTCGTAGATTGCACCCCATACTATAAAAGAAAAATGAGGAACAAGTAGGAGTTACAAGTCTACGATCTTCACAGCTGCACACAGCCACGGTGCAATCGCGCCAAGCAAAGAACCATAATAGATTCCTTTGAGTGTCACGCGAAAAACAAGTCACAAAAAATCACCTGAGTAGGCAAATTCAAAAGCTAGTAGATAATGTATGAGACCGTTACAATGACACCACTTGGTCTATTGAAGCCCACACAGCAGAGGACTGAACAGTAACTGAACCAAACTTTGACGACTACTGGAAGAACAAAGCAGCAGAAGAACTCATCGCACAAGCATTGGAAATTAAGTGACTACTTGATAAGCGATCAACAGAACTCGACTGTCAAGGCGCCATAATTTTACGAGTAAGAGAAGAAACAAGAAGAAGGAACCTCTAAGAAGCAAAATAGCGAGAACTCTCAATCACAAACTATAAGCAGTTGGCTCTCTGCAGAGGGGTGAGCAACTTTAGATGCAAATGCAATTATGAGGAGACTTGTTCACACCTCCACTCACCTGGCTGTGGGGACACCTCGCTTAATTGTGGCCCAGTGACTGTTGACCTCTTTCTAATAGCGCGTCGTTACTTTCATTAACATTAACACACTTGGAAACAGCGAAAACAAAAAACAGCAAAACAAGCAAACAATAACAAAAATATAAAAATACAAATGTACGGCAAAAAACTACACAGCCTTATCAGTAACGTATCACGACATTTGCTGCTCATGATAAGGGTAGATAAACATATCTTGCACCCTTGGTTGATGTTCATGGAAAAACTCTATCTATTCTAATTAATCTGACTCTAATGAACCAGAGTTTTTTTCTAACATATACTAGTTTTGATACAAATTCGGAGAGCACCGAAGCCAAATTAACCGGATTGAACTTTGTGTTCATACACGATGTGCACTGTGTCCATTTTTCAGTGCTGTCACGATTGTGCAGCACTGAAAAATGGACACAGTGCACATCGTGCAGTATAATTTGCAACCTCATTAACTTGTTGCTAATTTCGCTATTTTTAAACTCCTCGGCGTTTCCGACTATGACGCAATGCAGTGTTGGGAAGGTCAGCAGTCAGCGTATCCAATTAGACGGGGCCACCCCACAGGCGATTGCCAGGACACGCGAGTTGGCAGGTGTGACATGGGAGGTGTGAGGTCATCTGCATCTAAAGTCCGCCTCCCTCTGCAGAGAGACGGCTCTTAAGTAACGACCTTAACATTAGAGACTTTTATGGGAATCAATCCGAGTTCGGTCCCCTTTAGGAACTTGCGACCAGATGGTACACAAACAACCCTACACATACACCGAAAAGCTCTCAATCTTACTTTTGTTGCAGAGGCGAAGCGGCAGGAACATCACGAATGGTCCCTAGACCAGGGCCATCTTACGAAAATGCCATAAAGCAACTTAAAAGCTAATACGACAGCCCTAAACGCATAACTATGGGCATGTGTGGCATTATACTTGCAGTCAACGCTTCTCGCCTTTTCTTGCGCCACGCAACTCCTTCCAATCGAGAAGAGGGCTTCGACAACAGACCAAGTCCCCTTTTATGAGCATACTGCATCTAGACGACCGGCACTCCACAAGAGGCATACTGCTAAGCTCTCTTTATAAACAGGTGGCAATGGAATGTGGTGTTTCCTCTAAATATAAAGCAGAGTCAGCTACAAGATAGTTCACAAACTAAAACGCTGAAGCGATGTCGTACGACCCCTATTCTTTACTATACGGTCTCAGCGACATACAATTAATCGTGGCAACGATGCGAAAGCAAGAAACAGTAGATACTCACCTGATTAGTATAGTACTTGATTCATTTCCCAAAACAGTAAAAGATGAACTACTAAGGAAAGATCACGATTCAAATAAGAAATGGATAATGTCGAAACTGTTGGACAACCTGACGGTAAAATTTAAATGAAAGAGCACATAGAAAGTCACAAAAGTACTCAACCGGACGAATTCTCCTTACCACACAAGTACGAGCATACCAACACATAACATTGTACGGGCTGTAGTCCTCCCACCGTCCAGCACTGCAAGAAATTCCCGTCACTTCATCAAAAGATAGACCATTTCAAAGACATGAGTCAGGAGCTGAAATTTTTTTGTCTGAAGAAAAACGACACTACTTATCGGAAAGCCTAATCCTCTGTCGACAGTGCAATAGCAACAACTACTTTTCCCACAATAAAACATTACAGGATGAGTGTGTCTGCTACATATGCCACAATTTTCATGATTGCATGAACCGTCATGACATTTTAAGAGCTGTCAATGTCTTGACGAACATTTAGTGAAACCTTTTGAAGGTTGCTATGGGATGCTGAAAATCGTTGATGCATGTTATAGATTTGACCCAACGCATTTCATATTCCCCTCTGTGACATGGTTTCAGCTTCTCGCATAGACGCAGGATCACGACCTGCGATACAGTATAATACATATTGTTTCTTTCCATGTGATAGTATCGTTTTTCTGCTTTTCACTACCACCGTCGCCTGATTTCGAACGCACTAACCAGGGAATCTTTGAACTTTCCATGGAAGTTTGAAAGGAGACTCAGAAATTTCGATAGAGTCTTAAACGCTGATTACAAATATAGACACTAAAGCTGCTAAGTGAATTTCCTAAGAAAGTTATGAGCCTTCAAAGTCAGCATTCAATCGTGAATGAGGCGAACTATTCTGGTGGAATCACCGTCGCCGTGGCTCTGCGCTAAGAGCGAATCTTATATTCATAATCAGGACACCCAATTACCCCCAATAGACAATATTATACCTTATCACCACGACACGGCGACCTTGTTTAGGTAGCGGTCAGCTTGTCTCGCTAACGCTTTTCTGCCAACTTCGAAGGCTCGGGACTTCCTTTGAGCATTCACTCAGCATTCGGTGACCATATTTGAATCAGAGTTGAAGACTCTGACGACGTACCTGGGTCTCTTTCCAAAGTTCCATGGGAACTTAATAGCATTCCCTGGTAAGATATCAGCCTGTACAATTGTTCGGCTTCGCAGTAGACAAGCATATTTCCCCATCTTGGGAGACATCTCCCTCACGCAAATGTTGACGGGAATCCATCCGAAGACTCCATTTGTCAGATCCAGACCGTAACTAGAGCAAGGCACGACGGAAAGGTGTGAAGACGTCCGTAAGGGATGGCACACCAAGCACATGGAGACAGACGAGATAATTTTCACTCTGGAGAGGAGCTATGAGAGCTAAATTTCAAGTTGGGCACCAGAAGTTCTAACCTCACCACTGGAATAGGAAGGACGTTTTCAAGTATAGAGCGGCCGACTCATGTCATGATCTAGGATGAGGTCTCAAGCACCGGTCGCGTGCGAGATTGGATGCGCTGGTATTTGCGGTCGTTTCGGGACACCGGCCTAATTTAGGTCGTTCCTCTAGAGCAACTTACGTGGTGCCTTGCGGTTACTTGGCCTTGCGGGAGCAGTGTGGTTTTGCTCGGGTTGCTCGCAGTCACGTACGACGCATTGCGCCCCAATGGCACTTGCTGGCAAGTAACAAGTCACTGCCTGCTGCTCGTCAGCAATCGCAATTGGGGAGTGGGCAGTTCAGACAGCTCGTCCACCCCATCAAGGGGCGGCGCTTCCGTTCAGAAGAAAAAGAAGAGAGGAGAGAAGAAGAAGAAAAGCGTTGAAGAAGAAAGAAACTTGTGTTGTGCTCTTCGCTTTTCGTATTCTCGAATGGTCCGCTCTCTCGTCCCATTTGTAGCGTGTTAGACCACTTCATCTGCATCCGCTCAAAAGAGGAGGCCTGCGAAACAAGTTCAATTTCGATGGACAGCAAGTAGGAATGCACCTTTGCTAATGAGCCAGAGCCCTTTCTCTCTAAAGCTTGGAAGAGAGTATCGTAGGGAACCATAATGGCCGCAGTGGAATCGTGTCTGGAGCCACCCAGTGCCACACCAAAGGGGGATATATCAAACAGATACTAGTTAGTCTAAGGTGTGAATCAGTGAATAATATTGTCCCAAATGACTTGAATGAGGATTCGTTCCGAGAGACGCTTCACAGAAACCGTGGTGCAGTATTTTGGTGCGCCCATACACTACTGCTCCACCACTCTTTCGACTATCACCATCACGTTTGTTTCAAGGCAGTCAAAAGTTTCATCCCTTTCACGATGCTCAGGACAAGAGATTGTCGTAATTTTCGGTTTCTCGGTAATTTATTTCTCCACCGTGTCTCAGAAGGATCCCATGTCGCTCGCAGGTAGCGGTCGTAATAGTAGCAGAGGTCGAGAGACGAGTCGCTCTGCTAGAAGGCACGGGTGGCTGAAAATTTTCTGCATGGCTGAGGTGAGAGCCTCCAGGGTTGCTGATATTGATGAAACTGGGCGACAAAGGGGCTAATGTGCTAGCTTTACAGATGCGACCGCTGCCACGCTCGCCAGCAGGGTCCGACGTGCGTTGAGGAATCCTCGGCAGGTCGATAGGGGAGGGGAGGTCGTATTTGGCCCGTTGGGAGGATGGAATCACTAGATCATCGCTTGAAAAAAACAAACATCAACAAGTGATCGATGCTGTGCAAGCCGCAAGCTGTACGAGCCAATATTTCCAAAAACTATGTTATTCCACACTTGAAATCCTCATGGTTCAAATGGTCTGCGTTGTAATTTCAAGCTACCTCAGTGATTTATCTCGACAAGGTTAAAGAAACCGAAATTTACAAACTCTGACGGATATTCATCTTTCGAATGAGAACACAAATATGAAGGGATGTGAAGCATGCGGCGCGTCCCTGAGTGGGCCCAGTCAGTTGCGGCGCTTCAGCCACGGCTCCCTGGAGAAAAAATTACCGATTCTGAAAAAGATAAAGAGGTTTCCGAAAAGTTCCGAGTGAAATGGCAGGGACCCGCTATTCAACAAAAAATGCAGTCTTTAGCTTCGAATTCATAAGCATGTAATCCTTAAAGTTAAGATTCACTGAACACTTATTGGAAAGAAAAAAAAGCACGAGGATTTCGAATCTACTCCCACTTTGGAGCATAGTCGCCCATGGAAGGAGCTATTGTCGTTGAAAGAAGGTCAATGCAGCAACAAAGTACCTTTCAGGAACTCGTGCAAAAATCCTCAACGTAGCCATTTTTTAACACCTTGACGACAGCGTGACGCGGTAACGCGTCCCACTTTGCGCACCTCGTGGGACATTGTGACGCGGTAACGCGCCATCCGAGTTATCCCTTTTTCTAGCGCTCGCGCGACTCCTTCCTAAGTTCTTTGTATTCATTCTATAGATCATATAGTAATGTAGCTATAAACGCTGTGGTCCATGGATTAGTCAGATATGCTTT
>KZ345100.1:53697-64640 GCA_002352805.1 Teladorsagia circumcincta
TGTCCCTCGAGGTGAAAAAAGCCAAAACGTGCGCTGTCGTCAAGGTGTTAAATACTGAACGTAATGTGCAGCTCTAGAAACCACTGAACAGAGCAAATCTTTTTGTATATGATGACATGTTAAGTTTTCGATTGGATGAGTTTGAATGGAGTTATGGCTTCGAAAAGTGTAAAAGCTCACAATCATCATGAACAACCATCATGAATTTTCCTCGTTAATCCACCTCAATTGAACATTTCATATTAATTTTATAGCTTTTACGCTGTTCAGAAAGAGCTCGTTGAAAAACCTCTAAATCTGCTTTCGAATTGAAAATTCGTCCTTTTTGAAAAAATTTATAATCATTTGAATATGTGTTCGAACTTCAACATAGTAGATAAGCTGCTCCACCGTCAACTCTTAAGATCAATCAGTTGCCGCTAAATAAATGGCTTCTTCGTGTCCAGTTCATAATTTTTTCTCTCTTCTTTGTAAGATTAATTGTGAATGATTTTTCTTTGACTTCTTCTCTTTGGTAAAGGCCTCTATGGTGGAAGCTAGGGCAAAAGATTTTTTGAGGAGGGATTCTCGGGAGGGTTAAGCAAATTTTTCATACTCGTTTTGTTTAGAGCCTTTCTTGGACTTCGAGCGCTGGTGTGGGGGGGGGGGGCGGGCGGTCATATTTCGAAATTTTCCTCGACGTCTCGCCTGACCCTGCTTGGCAGTCACAGCACACGTACCATATGGGTCCTCTCGTCGGTGTGCTACATCGCGTTTTCCTTATCCACGGAGCGCACTTTCCGCTGTGTCACGGTCGACTTCACAAGTGATCCTACGGTGTTTTCTATGCTGTTTTTGCATTTTCTGCTTTAGGATTCCTATTCGCACTTCTTGTCTGGTTTTGCAATGAAATAACATCAATTCGACCCTTACCTTGAAGAGGAGGCACAGACGACACTTCAAAATGACGAATTCTGTGGCATCCATTTTCCTGTTATTTTGCCTTGCATTCCTTCCTCCCCTCTCATCTCTGTAATGTTGTAGTATACATATCACGTTTGAATTTGCGAAAGATGTGTTTGAAGTGGCTGAAAGACTTCAAACGCAACATGTTGGAATGTCAATTTGCTTAGACCGAAATCCTTAAACCAATGTCGGCAACGCTCGATGTTCGGCCATCAACGTCATCATCTTCGACGCTTTCGCCGCCACCGCAATGTTTTCCAAACAACCGCCGTTTCCTTATTGGTTCTAAGGGTAAACGCATCGTTTCGCAATCTGTCTCCGCTGCATTCCAATCTAATTCGAATTGGGACAAGAAAGTGGTGTGGGTGTGCTTTTTGATTCTTTGTTTCAAATAAGTGAAAAAAAAGTTATTTGGAGATGAAAATAACATAGTTAGAGGATGGAAGCACGTGCGTAAAATGAAGGGAAATCCTATTATCCCAGAATAAGTTTCTAAGGAATTGAGCACTAGAAATTGAAAAACCGAAAACTATAATACAACCGTGATTGCCAACCTGATGGCTGGGCGTAGCTGCAAAACCATCGTGCTCTCCTCTCATGCTTCAATAATGTCTAATTCCAACACTAGTTTCAGATTTTTCTTACCTTCTCCACTTATAAGGTATCATATCATTTAGATTGCGAGAAGCACAAAGGTTTTAAACGCAGCGATTACGATAAAGAGGGAGCGCAGAAGGAAGCGACCTGTGGCGCTTCCACGACGAAAGGTGCGCTGGTTACTGGGCAGGACTTCGAAAGCCTCCGCCCCCAAAAGTGATCCGTCCACTGGTCCAGTTGGTAGTTTGACGAGCGGCGTTGACAGCAGCGACGCAAGTGAAGCAACTCGATTGGTGCATGGTTTGGAATGCTGTCACCAAAGGCAGTGCGGAAAATTCGTTTCTGAGCTGTTCCCGCTCATGAATAAAACCAATTGCCGAAAAAGGGGACCAGTTTCGCGTTTTTCCTGACGGACCTTTTTGCTTTTTTTTCGCCACTGGCTTACCATTGAGCATCCCACAATTGTTTTAGACTTGTTCTTGATTGATATCTGCTGTTTGACGCCGCAGTACGCGTTCCGGAAGTTATCACAAGATTGCTGAGTTGTGTACAAAACTTTCGCCCTAGCCGGGATTCGTACCCGGATTTCTTGCTTTGAGGGCAATTGTGCTACCAGTTACAGTTTTGCTCTTAATTCAGCATCCCACAATTTCTCTGAACCCTTTTAGGAAATATGGTCGTCGCTGTCTTTGACCTCGGGGAATAAGTCGGCTGAGACCTAGTTAGGATCTGGATCTTACATATGTAGTGATGCATTGAGCACAAATTTGTGCGACGTGAAGACATGCATGTAAATTGTTGCAACAACTTAATTGTTTGCAAGGGCAACCGTACCGTCTTTTAGATTTTAGATACTGGCCCACAGCCATCATCCCACTCCTAAGGTAGTTGGAGTCCCTTTGACCTGCCACTTCCATTAGCACTCTCCATACTAAAATTGTATCGAGTGGGAGGAGGCCGTGCCGGGGAGGGAAGGGTTTATAGTGATTTTAATGTACTGCTGGAACGCCAAGCTTTTCGGTGTACCTCTAACTTTCGCAAACCCCTTTTTCCAAACGATTACCCTTCCTATGTCTTCCAGAAATACAATTCCATTTCGACAATTTGGGCCACCCCCCCCCCCCTATTCCACACACTACTGCATGAATTACGATTCGTTTTGTCTGGCTTGGTCGGACGCATATGACCCAGTATGCAAGTCCGGGAACGGCTTGCGGAAAGTTTCCTCTTGTCACATTCCTTTGAGATTCCCTTCACCTTTGCCTCATTTTCTGGTGTCAACCATGAACAGTTGAACGAGAGTTCTATTTCACAAACTCGGCCTCATTCTCACGCTGAGAGACGTGTTTAGAGAAAATAGACGTCGAGTTTGCAACGTCAATTTGTGGCCCAGTGCTTCCCTTTCTTCGTTATCGCCAGAGGAAAAAATTCGCCGTTCATTCGATTTTCCTCATCTGCTTCCTTACGTGACAGGTTTTCGGGTGCAACACTAAAATGTTGTAGTTCCATTGTCAGAACTGAAGACTACTGCTCGGCTGTGGCGAAGCCATTAATTCTTAGCTTTCCATTTGAACTGGCACTACTGTACTGCAACTCGCGTTAAAATCAGAAGAACCTTTCTGTAAGGCCTGGACTCTCACATGAGTGAACAATTTCACGTCCGTATGAGACGAAGGAACCTTTGGACTTTCTGTTAAAATCGTATATCGTATGATGTCAATTACAATTTGCTGCCTGTTTTCGGCTTTTGCTTTAGTTCTAGTAGGAGCCGCTAAGAACTATTGTTTTTTGTTTTATTTATTACTTGGTTTGGTTTTTCTAGTTATCGAATTGCCAGCGGCTCGGTCAAGACAAAATAATGGAGCTCTCAGGGTGCAACTCAAACTTCTTGAGTAAGTGACTGCTGCAAGACTTTTCAAAGCAAACTCCACATTCTTATGAGTGCATTTCGATCTATTCTAATGGGTTGGAGACAGAGATTCTTCTCGTTTTTCGCCTCCTCTGAGGAAGCAGCTCTATTTTTCTCAACTTTCAGGGGGAAGTCAAGAACTATCAGCCATCAAAAAATCCGATACCATCATAATATCTTTCTTATTCCACTTAATAGCATAGATATTTCTGCGAAATTTTAAGAGAATGTGATACAGCTAAGGGACTGCTCAATGTTGGTCCCAAGAAAATTAGAAATGGCGAAGTGGACCTTATCCCACTCCTAGCTCTGTTGACTCTACTGAGTTCGACGAAGTACGGGGCGATTTAGAGAAGAACTAGTTCACTAACAAAGGCGAACAATGCCAATGCTGCTTTCCAATCTTCTCACTCAACCTTATTCATGTTTGACGTTTGTTTGACAAAGCAGCTTCGGATGTTCTGCTCCGAAATGTTGCGACAAGTCGAGCACGGCCATCTGTCTAGATCCTACTGGGCTTAGCAAATCTATCACCAGCATTACTCCTAATTTGGATTTCATTTTTATCATCGACACAAATATGTGTACCATCATTCCCAACTAATCGTTCAGGAAATCGTGGGACGCTTGGCCCTGGCTCGACGAGGGGTTGAAGGAGTAACGCTTGTAAGAGAGATGGTCCATTATTTGAATTGGAAGTTTTTAGCTCCCACAAAAAACAATGCACGAAAATGTGTAATCTACTATTCCTGTATGTATAAACTGCATTCCCCCTCTTGCAACGGCAGTTTCTTTTTGTAGAAATTTCAAGGGCATAGTCAGTGTGTCTCACCTCGCAGCATAGTCAAATGCTATAGAAAAGGTCATGTCATAGGTAACGCCATACAGAAGTCCCCTCGCTCATCTCCACCTCCACCACCATGATCTTCCCCAACACCATCACCTAACAAGGGTGATGGTGTTGGGAACCTAACAAGGGTGATGGTGTTGGGGAATCCTATGGGAGACCTCAGAAGTGAGGGGCGTCTAATTTTTGGAATGACGAGGATGTGTCAGGGAAGAGCAGTCAGAAATCTGTTCACTTGCCTCCCGGGCTTCCCAGAGTACATGCCTGATAACACAATTTGTAAGTGGAAAACTAACCAGAATTAAGTTTTATAAAAGACACTAGATTTCGAAGAACTTCCTGAGCAGAACTGAGATTAGAAAAAACTCAAACGAACTGCTGCACCGCAGTACCCTCTATCATCTTATCGAGTCGGACCTGGGCTATTTAACAGAAATCAAAAAAGCTCCCAACAACGAGGATGACCACTGTAATAGTAATTCACTCAGCGCGCCTAGAATAAAATATGAATGCCAACAAGAGAGCTATAGAATTTAAAAGCAAATTCAAATCCGTCAACTTTCTAAGGTAGCTACTTATTCTTTCTCCCCGCGGGGACAATACAGAGTAATGAGGAGCGCTGATATTCGAGGAATTTGAAAGAAAGTGCGTGAATTCTAAAGCGTTCCAAGAACAGTTCAGCAAACATCAGCCTTCATAGTGGCAGTTTTAGTGTTTTTATGCGAATATTTCCTCACAGTGCTAGAGAGAACTTCTCCTTTTCTGCTCTGAACGACAAAACAGCAATATTCAAGATTTGTAATGGAACAGTTATTACGTCACGTTTCGCTGAAATTCACTTTTTAACGAGCGTTCACGTCGCTGCTGAAAGCACATGGACGCATGAGTTCCATTTTGCTACGATTCACATCTGTTGTACAATTTCTCGCCTACTAGGTCTGTATACGCCTATAAGGTTGGGATCTCGTCAGAGTGGAAGTGATTGATCGACGCGCTGCTGTCTGAGTATCGCTCGCCTCTTTACTCTGAGGTGCCTTCGTGGTCTGGACTCGCGTCCAGACGCGTCATGTTTCACGCTGCAAGCGTTTGCAGTGTTCAGAGGCCACTGCAGAAAGAAGCCCACTTATAGTGTTTTCGTCTGCTTCAACTGTCTTTATTTTTCTTCCTCAACTAGCAGTGAATTTACAGTTTTTCTATTGTTATTTCACTCTCCACACACTGTTATTATGTTATGTATGCACTATCAAGAAGACAACGACAGTCATTTCCAGATAGATAGCAGAAAACATTAGTTTTCTTTCTGGTTGTGCATACAGACTGTCCGCAAGGTTAGCTTTGAGAAGTGAGCGGAATCCTCCCATTACAGTATATCTTCCGTGATTCGAATTGGATATTATTCCCGTATATGAAACAGTTTCTCTTTTCTCATCAGTGGCGCTTACATTACTCCAACTTTTTCAACTTTTTCCCTTTGGTAGCATTGACTGTCATGCCTTTGAGGAACACGAATGCATGTATGATAATGAATATGGTGAATATGGTGATTACAACTTATTTTAACAACAGTTCCATACTTGCTATGGGCAAATCAAGGCATAGTTTCCCCTGAATTGTTTTTTTTGGAATGTAACTGTATAATTACACCTTATATGTGTATCACCTTACACTCTTTATTTTTGCTCATAAATGTATACACCACCATCTGCAAAATATTAGGCTGGTCCATAATTTCTGCAACAAACCGGCAGCATTTTGTTTTTTTTAATATTTTTTTGTTCGATTCATTCAGCGTATTGCATATCGCCATTATCTACAGCATAGTGCCAACGTACTTTGACTTCTCTAGGAGGTCGCTTCGAGAAAGTAACTAGGCAAGCATTCGCGCAAGGTCAGGGCTATAAGGCAGATGTGGGAGAATTTCCCGTTCGAGAATCCTAAAAACTCTGGATTTTCTTAGGAGGGGATGATTCCATGGATTTTCTTAGGAGGGGATGATTCCACAGCGTCCCACCAAGTAGAATTTGTCGTGCTTTCCTCTGATATAGAAAGTGTTGCAATCGAAGTGTGGACGGTTGAGTTTCGCCTTGACCGTGAAAGGCACTTAGAGGTTTCCACTACAACTGCCGAAGCGGCTAACTACCGCTGCTAGTTATTGTTACTACAGAGCACCTACTCTGATCACCAGTAAATATGCTGGATGGTTGATCGAAGGAACAATGGGGAATCAACAGGAACATGACGCTATCATGTCGCGCCTGAAGCTAATTCAGGCTCAAGCCTTATGGGTTCCAAACTCTATATTTCCGGAACTTTACGACTCGTTGGAGATGTCTTACCAGGGAAGGTCATCAGGCCGGTGCGGCCATTTGTTATGCGTTTAATACAGTTGCACACCGAGACGCTGAGCTTGAAACTGTCTTCCCGATCTGCTAAACGATTTTTTGGACAGAGTTTAAAGCAAGGAAGCGCAACGGTAGTGTCTTGTCCCGTAAGCAAGAGGTTGCAGGAACTGCTCGCAAGCTCTTAATACAGGCAACTTATGGCAAGAGCTGATGAATTGACAAATATAGAAGCCTTTCTGCCTTATTGGCATTGAAACAAAAAAAGCAGCCACCTCGAAAAACCGTTCCCACGACCTCTTGCCTGCGAAAGCCGAACATTACCGCTGCGCTTTCTTGCTTTATAATCCGTAGAAAGAACCGTTAAGCAGATAATGAAGGCAGTATCGAGCTCAGCGTCTCGGGGGCGAGTGCAAGGCATACAGCTCGCTGCTAGTGCCTACCTGTTTACCTTCCTAGTCAGTAGTGTCACCTCGTCGCACCAAAATCGCTCTGGCAAATAATCGATTGTCTATTCAATCCTTTTTCAAGAACGTTGGGTAGAGCATCGTGCTTGTCAATCATGAAGTAGCTCATGTGCGAGTCATCTAAAATATAAAAGAAGTCAGCGCAAAGCAGATTGAGGCGACAGTGCAACGTGGATTAAGGGAACGTGCCCTTGCCCATCATCTGGTTGATGCTTCACGTAGCCTGAGTTGCGGTGATCTTAAGCGATACTTTCGAAGAACAAGAGTACGAATAGCTTCTCGTGGCATCGGAGTAAAAGTCATAACAAGCAATGAACTCTTGAGGTGCTCGGTTGTACGAAATGGCAAGAGTGAATGACACATCAACGCCGTTCAGATTGTCAGAAAAGTCGGACAGAGCTTTGGACTCTGCAGGTGGCCCAAATTTTGTGGTGACCGTGTGACCAGAGCGGTTACCAATTGAGTCCCATGAGAAGTCAAACGAACACCCCGACGACCGCGGGCCCTATGTGTCAAACTTCTTAACGAAAGCTCTGAACAAAGGAAATGGAGGACAAATGTCGTCGAATGTCGATATCGAAACCATGCCTCTTACGAGGAGAGTCTATCAGGGAAACCGCGCTTCTCGGAAACGGTTTCCTGCATGTTGTAGGGATGCATGCATGGGCCACAAAATTTGCATCACCTGTATCACCTGTCGTCCCGTTGATCATCGAATTGCTCCAGCGGGCGCTAGCAGTGTCTTCTTTCATCCCTGTCACGTGTCAGAGTTGTCCAGTGTACCCTCCTCGCTAGAAGAACACGGAGTCCTTCATTTCTTAGAGCTTTCGTGAAGAAGTCTGATCATCGTGCCGGCGGTCGTCCAGGTGTTCGCCTGACGTCCCGAGGGATCCAGTCGATAACCGCTCTGGTACAACGGTCATTACAAAATCGCATGCAGTGTCCGGCCAACCTGATCTTCGATTACTTGGCGAAAACGGCAGCGTCCCTGATCTTTGAGCGTTGACGCTGACCGGAACTATGGATACCCCTCTGCACATGCGTGTATAGGGTGGGTGAATCCAAACATCGTTCTCTCAACAGCGCCTTGGATAACGCTGTCCGCATGCTCGTCCTGTCTGCGCGGAGTACAAATCTCTGTGGTGTAGGCTAGGGCAGGAGACCGCGGAATCGAACAGGTGGGCGCGAAGCCGGATGTTCTTCGTTTTCACTACTCTCTCGATGTTCTTATACGCTCCCCATGCCGCTCTTTTCCTCCTACTCAGCTCTGGATCTGAGTTGTTCACCAGGTTGATTTCAAAACCTGTGTAGTCGTAGCTCTAGCATTTGAAGACCATCGTTCCGTTGAGCGCAAATGGGGCATCAGGAACAAGTCCGTTTCTCATAAACATCGTCTTTGTTAGGTTCTGCTGCAGACCGACCTTACCTCAAGCGCAGTCGAAATCAGCTAGCATTCGCTCCGCTTGCTCGATGTTCGGCGTTATAAGAACGATGCCTTCAGCAAAAGGAAGGCGTCTAGTTGCCGACCGTCGACGTCCTCTGTTCCCATCCCAACGAACACATGACATTTTCGGGAGCGGCGCTGAAGAGCTGGCACGAGATGGTGTCAAACCCGAACGAACCTTTGACGTCGATGATGACCTCCTTGTGGAATGGTGGGATTCTAGTCGAAAAGGTACTGTAGAGCTCGTGAAGTATTCTTTTGTAATGAGTAGGGACGCCTTGGTTGACCAAAGCTTCAATGACCGCTTCTGTCTTCACAGAGCCTTCTTCAATGGAAGTGAGACCATGCGGCACCTTGCACTTTCGTGAAACATCAGTGAGCCTCGAAACTAGCATTCCGCCATTCTTGTTGAGGATGACTCAAGTGAACATTTTATATTACAGACAGCAGGCAGATTGGGCGATTGTGGCCAATGTCATCCAAGTCTCCCTTCTATCTTCTCTTCTCCATGCCATTGGCAAATAGAGACTCAAGCGCTTATTTTGTTGAAAACGAAGCCTAAGTACCGAAAAAATAAGAAATATCGAGTTCATTAAATTTACCATGATCTGGGCTATCCAGTGGTCTTATCTATGAACCATTTGGACGATTCATTCAAAAGTTACACAGAACGACGCTTTGCCGCGGAAAGTTGTATCACTTTTCGACGATTGAACAAAAGTTAGGGGCGGTATTGCACTTCGTGATGAAATTATTATGTACGACTGAAGTGAACCATCTTGTTCTCTGCATCTGAAAATCCTTCACCACAATTTTGAGAAAGTTGCAGGACATGTTTTGAACGTTCGGGAATTTTCTATGAATTTCTATAGCAACAAATGTAGAGTTTTGTCCTGGCTATGGATCGAACTAATAGCTCGTTGGCAAAACACATGGCTTTCTTACCAGTATGTTTGCATTTTTTCTACAGAATTCCAACACTGTTCACATGCAGCTTCCACTGTCTTTAATTAGCAAAATATGCATGAGTTTTCTTTAAAGATACTGAAATTAGAATCGCAGTGTACTCACATCCCCGAACTATTCACATTGTCTTCATACCTGTTCCTTTCTCTCCTCAATACTGCTGAAAAGGCGAACTAAATCAAAAATATTCAACACGTAGGCTTAACTAAGGACCACGTCAGTCCTCCCCGCCCTTAGTTTCGCCTTAACATTCAATTTGATTTGAATTTCTTCACACGTTCGCCGCACCAAAAAGCTATGTCTGACAATCTTATTTCAGCTTTCAACTCTGTGAAGCCTTTCGTTTGAAATATACATAGCTTTCGTCAATGAAATCTCCACCTTTCAATCCACTTCTCGGTCACCAGTAACCACAAGGTGCCACTTCCTAGAATTTTCTCAATCTGTGAGGCTGGAGCATGATTACATCATGATATCAGATAATATGACTTTATGTAGTTCAATTTTCAAGAACTTGGTCCATTGCGAGTTGTATCTAAGCAAGCTCTGAATCGCAAAGCCTCACATCTTTATAAAATGGAACATTGTCCTCTTCTGAAACAATTAGAACAAACACACTGCTCCGCATAATTAGACATTCCCTTATGTATTCTGCAGGAATTTCACTTCTTAGCGAAACTGTCTTGGCTTTTGAGAGACTTTTGTTGTTATAAACAGTGCGTTCTACATTTCCCACTCGTGGATGAAGTTGCAGTCCTGTCACGAAGCCCATACAGTTGACATCCATGCCAGGGTCAACCGTCACGTTGGACAAATTTCCAAAATTTTACTACCCCCCCCCTTCTGAAGGGCCTCGGTACGACCCCCCACACCCGACCCGAAGCATGTCACAGTTCAGGTACTCGTCAGGAACATTCTCGCGAGGAACCGAATTTAGCATTGGAGCGTAAGTTTGCATTTTCGCGCGCAATCTCCCCCCTCGAAGCAGCGCGGAAAGGCCGAGGCGGACTGCTTATCTTCAAAAATTGTAATTCGGTTAATTTTCAATATTTTTCAAATTTCAAAATAGATTTATAATCTACGAGAGACCTACTTCCAGAGAACCTCCATTTCTGTGCAGTACCTTCAAATCCCTGTGAGCTATGGGGTCGAGAATCGAGAATTCACGAAATGTCTACTTTTTTCTTTGAAAGAATGTAATTTTCTTCAAATTAGAGATTGTGAGAAGTGGCTAGAAAATTTTCAGAGTACAGTTCGTTTTCTTTCTAAAACATACTCCGACTTTCGCAAAGTCTGTTTTCTTCAAGAAATTGCCCCGTTGGACAGTATTTTCTTCAGAACCGGGTTTTTTGGCTTTCAAAGGCTATAACTTTCTTCAGAATGAACTTTTGACAATTATTATCCCCCTGGGATAAACTAGAAGATTAGA
>KZ345100.1:84297-103310 GCA_002352805.1 Teladorsagia circumcincta
CAGACAGACAGACAGACAGACAGACAGACAGACAGACAGACAGACAGACAGACAGACAGACAGACAGACAGACAGACAGACAGACAGACAGACAGACAGACAGACAGACAGACAGACAGATAGACAGACAGACAGACAGACAGACAGACAGACAGACAGACAGACAGAGGGCAGGCAGACATTCACACATGCACACCTGCACACTCGCTTAACGGATCGTGCAGAAGGACATTTTATCCAAAAGCACTTTAGCGATTTTTTTTGTAGCTGAGATTGCCGTCGTGCAAGTTTAACGACATATTCTGCAAACGTCCCTCTATAAGCAGACGCAAGCACTGTTCCACTGACCTTATCGTGTTCAGATTATGACCCGATCTGTCATCGTCACCGAGCTCAAGGAGACCTAACTGCTCCAGGCTGAAGCCTTACACAATTTTTTATTCATTGATGGATAGTTTCGTGAAGACAGTAGCTCTGACCATTCAAAAACCCTCGAAACTCGCTTTTTAGAAAACGTCGTGATGGTGCATTTCGTCAAGGACCTCGTTGAGCTCGACTAGTGCACCATGATTCCGAGGCAGATTTTCTTCTGACGCCATCCACGTAGATGGCCACTGTGAGCTTCTTTCTCTGACAAAATGGAATGCGCTCTTGAAGTACTTCTCACAATCTACGCCTGATCTTGGTATTTTTGGACATCTCGCATGTTGAATAGCTTACTGAACAACGACATCAGTTCCAGAAGTTTTTAACCAGAGCGACGTCACTATGAGCTCTCCATGTACGGCCTGCTTGGAAATTCTTCTTCATTTCTAAAAGCTTATAAAATTTACCGAAGCACCGATGAATGATTGTCTTACCTAGCAAACAGCTTCGTCGAGGTGGTTTGTGGCCGCGAGAAAACGAAGCAGTGCCGCAGGACACAAAGAGGACATGAACAAATGAAAGCAAGTGAAAATCCAAGAAAAATGCCATCTTGCGCGCTTTCTATAGTTTCCGCAGATTTTTATGCATACCGAATTACCTTTCTCCGACTGTGATTGTATCTGAAAGGACGGTGAGTCATTCAATTCTCTAGAAGATCTTTAGCCACTACATAGAGTAAGATGTGAGGTAGGACAATAAGCAGGAAAAAATTCACGCAAATTGTCTGGCCCTGTCAGACCTGTACATAGATGAAAAAGAACCTTTGGTTTTTTTGATACGAAGGACAGTCGCTGAAAGCGAGTTCCGGAGAGACCGGTGACTGTTAATGAACTGTAACTGGAACTTTGCCTTAAGCCTGACAAAGAAATGCTATTGGAGATCAACACCTGAAGAGGAGCTGAGGCATTTGTTGCTTCTCCTCGCATAGACTTTCAAGCTCTTCTCTGCCCATCAATTTACAGCTTTACCCAGGGTTAAGTGTGCGCTGAGGGATCCTCGACAGTCACAGGGGCGGGGTCGTATTCGGCCTGTTGGGAGGATGGACGCAGAAACGTCATCACTGTGGGAGGACTTCAAAAAACACAAACGTCGAGAACTGATCGATGCTGTGCAAGCTGTAAGCAGTTCGAACCGGTATTTCCAATAACAATGTTATTCCGCGCTCATAAATTTCTCATTGTTCAGGCCGTGTTGTAATTTTACGCTACCTCAGCAAATTATTACGACAAGGTTAAAGAATCCTGGATCTAGTTGCGTCGAATATTTTATCGTCCAAATGAGCTACGAATATGAAAAGATGTGAAGCACACGGCGCGTCTCTGTGTGGGCACAATCAGTAACGCGCTTCAGCTAGGGCTCCCTGAAGAAAAATATCGATTCAGGAAAAAAAGGCTTCCGAAAGGATCCATGCAAAATGGCAAGGAGAAGTGTAGTCTTCAGCGTTGAATTCATAAACACAGATTCGTTAAAGTTGGAATTTGCTATACAGCTTTATACTTATTGGGAAAGAAAAGCTCGTGGATCCCGAACCTGCGCCCCCTTGTGTACAAAATCACACCTGAAAGGAACCGTTGTGGTTGAAAGAAGTCAATGCAGCGAAAAAGTTCTTTCGGTGGTGCCCGTGCAAAAAACCTCGACGTGGCCATTTTTTTGAGTACTAGACGTGCTGATCTGTTCTAGCAACTATTGAATAGAGCAAGTCTTCTAGTTTATGTTGACATATTGACGTTGAAAAGTTTGCAGGAGGGTATGGCTTTGGAAACTTTAAAAACTCGCCCTCACCACCAATTTTCCTCGTTAGTCAACCTAAATTGAACATTTCGTATCAATTTTCATTAATTTCATAAATGTTGGAAAGAACTCGTCAAAAAACTTTCAAATCTGCTTTCAGACAAAAGTCGTTCATTTCGAAGAACCTTATGGTCTTCTGAATGAGTGTTATAATTTCAATAGTAGTAGATAAGCTGCTCCACGGCCAACACTCAGGATCAATCAGTTCGCAGCTGGTTTATAGCTTCTTCATGTTTATTTCATAATTTTTTTCTCGTTTCTCAGGACAATGGTTTTTCTTCGACTTCTTTTGATTGGTGAACAACTTCATGGTTGAGGGTAGGGCAGAATAGTTTTTTTAGGAAGGGTTTCAGAGAGGAAGTCAAAATTTTCCTCGACCCCTCGCTTGACCCTGGGTTGACCCTGATCATATCATAAAGGACTCACGAAGTCGATTCAAAGCCACTGGTCAGCTTTAAGTACCGAAGTAGCCCCTTCTATCTAGGGTGAGAAAGAGAGGACTCCAAGCGCAGGCGCGACATTGTCGCGACTTGAAAGTGCGACGCAACGGTGCTATGGCCCTGAATTATGTGCTGCCGTGATGCAATCATTATCAATCTCGTCATACGTGGCGTTTGCGTCTTGTCGCGTATGGCATGCCTTCTCGCGTTTTCCCTCTCCTGAAAGCGCTGTGTCTCTCCGTAATACGACCTCTTGGAAGAAATTACAGTATTCTCTATGGCTTTTCGTCTTCTCCCCCTGGCGTGCCTCATCGCACATCTTGTCAAGATTTCGAACGAAACGACACACAAACGCAAGCCCGACTCGAGCCTTTAACAGCAGCGTCTTCGCCCCTCATTCAGCACCTTCACATCATTTTAAAGTCTACCTCACACTTCTTTTCCCTCCCTAGCATGATTCACGAAAAAATCTTCGTTTAGTGTTGGCATTACTTGTCCTAACGAATTGAAGATTCTTCATGGCACTAGGCCTTGTTTTCAAGTGTGCATGTTTGCGTGTAGGTATCGGCAAACGAAGCAAACCTAGATTGAATCGCGTCATTCGCGGCACTTGATTCGCTTCCGGCGTGAAGACAGCGTAGTTCTTGAATGTTATGAGAGTAATCACAAGAACCCCTGGAATAGAACCCTCTTCAACTTCTTATAATGGCACTACTTTTTGAACGATTTTTTCACTAATGAATGCCATCCGAGAGGGTAACAGTAACCACCACAGTACTTCTTGCAATGTCCAGTTATAACGAGTTGATTCACTAAGCAATATGAAAGATATGATTTTGATAATGAGTTCACCTCACTTGGTTTTTAGTCGCTTTTCCTCGGGACTAGGCAGGCATAACTGTACGTATCAAAAATGCGATAGCATGGGCATGTTAAAATAGGAGAGCCGTTCTCTTCTAAATTAATGATTTTGTGTCCTTCAGTAACTTTCTATCTCTGGTACTTATTCTTACTATTTTTCACAACTTTTTAACAATTTTTGGTGAAAGAAAATGGAGAAAGTGCCCAAAACCAGTGATCATAAGTATAAGTATAGCATATATATTCAAGCATATAGTATCGTAAGTGGCACTGTGTGTTTACTTTCTGCTTATTAACATTGATGCCAGTGAGACGCGCAACCGCGTCACGTTTTGCAGACTACGTTGGGCATTGAGACGCGTCGCTTGTCTTACCCTTATCATCCCTTTTTCCAGCGCACGCGCGGCTTCTTCTCAAGTTGTTTGTATTGATTCTGTAGACCATACATTGACCTAACTATGAACACCATGGTCCATGAAATGGTTAGATATGCTTGAACACAGCCGCTGAACCTGTTTCTTACAGGCGCTTTGAGAGTTGAGGGGAGCCTAGAGTCAGCGACGCTGCGCTCAGTTTGAATGCGCTTTTTGAGGATGGCAGCGAAGGCTAGCGCATTCCAGTTTTTATGCATTTCAAGTGCTTTTCCCTGCTCTCCAGTTCCCTGAACTGACTATATCACCCTTGGTTTACGACCCCTTATTTTGTGCTAATGTTATCACTATCACGCTTAAAGGGCCCGACAGGCAGTCGCCGACTGTTCCTCCCTCCCATTTCTCATTGCACTCTTGTTTCACTACTTCCAGTGTTGAGTCCCGAAAAACGCACATGGTTGGACATTGAGACGCGGTTGCGCGTCTCAAAGATCGCGCCCGCCAAAGTGCTTGTGTACCACGTGGCCAGGAAGCCAAAACCCGCGCTGTCTCCAACGTGTTAAAGAAGTTCTTGTTGAAGTTAGCGCGATTGCCTGCTTGTATTTATGTAGGCACAATGATGTTGAGTGATCACTTCACGGCCTTTTAGAAGCTTTTCCTCGCTGACCTCACTTCGTCGGCATCATACTGCACTTTTGCTAAAGCACGACATTCGGATTCTCACATTCTCACACAACATGTCGTAACATTCGAGTTCCGGGAGACTGAGCCGCGTCGTAACCTAGAGAATGCCGAGAAATTGATCCTGTCCGATTTTCTCTTGATTTTGCTTAGATTCCTTGCTACTTTTCGCGGAATTCGAGAAGAAGATGCTTTCACACAAATTCGTGATTCATCAGTCACAGTTTATAAGTTCGTGAAGCAAAAAATCTTTTTTTTTTCACTGAGGGCCCTTCTAAATCGCTTACGCACTCGCTACATGAGTGAGCCGGGTTTGCAGTGCCGGGTGAGAACCTCTTCGCTTTCTTCGTCCAGTATTTCTCAAAGAAGATCTTTCCAGGATAGCGCTTAACGCATAACTCAGTACTCTGGAGAAGTGGGATAAATATGAAAGAACTTTTGGCTCAAAGGGATGGGGTATAATAGTAGAGTTTCTGTCAGAAGGAAGTGTAATAGGAAAGAGGAAGCAATTTCTCTTCTGCTTGCGCTATACAGAATTTAAGAGTATTTTGGTTGGGACGCGCCACCGCGTCGCGCTGTCGTCAATTTGTGAAGAGTAACTCGGCCGCGCGTGGGTGATGCCGCAAGTGGTAAACCACTTGCTACTGTGGCGCTGTGACCGACCATCAGAAAGCCACAGCTTTTACCAGCCGCACGTGCGATGTTCAACATCACGGTTTCATAAAGAAACGACTGTTCCGTGACAAAAATCTCTCTGCCTTCAAACTAACCAAATTCCTCATTTATTTCATTTTACCGCAATTTGAGGTGTGTTATTTGAGGTGTGTTATTAACATGTATCCAGCTAATACTTCCTGAGATTTTTCAGCAAATTGGAAGGTCTAATTGTTGAGGAGTAAATGAGGAAATCCTGTAAATTACGCAATTTCATTTTTCGATGATCATGATTTCCTTCAGATGTGCTATTTTTTTGAAAAAAAAACTTTGAAGCTTTCTTGGAAGGTGTTGATGCGGTGCGATGTTAGAATTTATCCCGCTAGACAATTTTCGAGGTTTCGGAGAGGTAGATCCCCGCGTTTCGGATCACTACATTGTTCCCTTTAATTCGAGCGAACATCATAAAAGGATAGATATAAATCACATAGTTCATTATTCAGAACATAATTTATTTTTTGTTCGTGATAAGCTGAAGTAAAACGAGCACTTGACGCAAATTAGTCCAGCTCTGGAGTGCACTATGCACACAGTCTCTGTTGAGGATCGTACTCCTTCGAAAAATTATTGTCGCCTGCATTACATTTTAGTCATTCTATTCCAAGAAGAATTGTGCGACATATTCCTTGAAAATTGTCGAATGAATGCATGTCTTGCTTCCAACCATCGACACCCACGAAACCAGCTGATGCCAATCATTTTCTCTCTGGAATCTCATTAACATTATATTTGTCTTCATCCCCTCATACTCCCGTTCCTGACGTTCTTGTGTCGGATTGGAAGCGGATTCGGCCCACATTCTCAAAGATTTCTGAACCTAAGCTGCACGAAATACTCATTGCCGGGCCCATGATTGACTTAAAATGGGCGATATATTAGGAACTACTGAAGGCCAATGACCTGATATCTATTGAACCATGGTTATTGACCATTTGGCCTCTTTCACCAACAAGGATGACGCTGAAGGCATGGACCACGCTTGAATCGTTGGAATAAGATTTGTACAAAACTTGAAACACCTGTACGGCATGAGTGTGGTGGAGTTCTTCCCAGAATTTCTATGACATGCGTTCAGGATCCTTCCTATGCTTTGACGCCGACTCCTATCTTTCGGTTGAGGTTGGTTGAGACTTAACCATTTACCCGTGGCGATGAATTGGCACCATCAACTTCAGAGGTCTGCATTTTGTTGGCGCACCGGCAGACAGTGTATCCCAAAAATATGGGGACACCTTATTTTTCTCCAATATCTCTAGAATGGGCGGATAATTTTGCTCTCAATTTATATCAACAATGCATTACTACGCCAGGGTACAAATATGTGTGTGAAATTGGAATAAAAATCTTGAACTTTTCTATGATTTTTTTCTAAAATCATGGCACTCCAAAGGATAGATACACTTCGGCGTTCAAACCTTCTTAACGATATACTTAATGAGAAAACAACAACACCAACAACACCAATAACGGTTGGAAACCAGTATCATTGCCTTTTCTTTCGAAAACTTCATCCAAACGCTTCAGCATGCCTCACACAAACCTTGAGATCGTTTCCTCCAAAGCCTACCTGACGCGTTTTTAGGTGTACTCCGTCTCGAACTGTCTGCAGCTGACGTAAACGTTCCGCACTAGTATGCCCCATAGGTTTCAAGTCAAGAGATTTGCTTGAGAGATTTAGGTCAAGAGGTCCGGCTGGCCAGCCGAGGGGACTGGTGTCACTTTATTGAAACCACTCCAATAGGCACTTACATGAACGACGGCGTTGTTCTTCCGGAACTTGAACACAACGGATGGAATCGCTGCATATATGGTACCAAAATGTTCTTGAGGATGTTCCTGTAGCCACAGCAGTTCAGCCGTTGCGTGATAAAGACAAGTTCACCCTTACGAAATGCTGAGAGGTCAACCCAAACCGTGCCATTACCGCCACCGAACCCGCGTCTGGGAAAGTAGCGTGGCTCCCTCCGTAAATCGCGCCAATAGCTTGCCAGCCGATGGGGTCCATCTTTAAACTTCTTTTCATCCGAAAAAGCCTGGAACTACAGTACATGATATTGAATGCGGAATCCGTCAGCACACGATGAACAGTACTTTTCGACTTATCGGGTACTACTTCCTTGCTCAGCCGCCGCACACCTTTTCCTTAATCGGATGCGGCACCGAGAATTCGGCGATTCTGCCTTTTCGGAATTTTCCTAGATTCGTGTTTTTTTTTTGCGTGCCGTAGGAGTCGATGCTGTTGCACAACTAGCTCTCCAAATCGGGTGATAGTCCTAATCTCCTTGACATGCTGCGGTAGCTAAGACCCATGTCCTTGTGAGCCCAATTTTACCGTTTCTCAAAGTCGGATAGATGCGTTCGTCGTGGCATGACACTGTAGAACAAGCGTGGTAAGTAGAGCAGTGACATATTGGTTTCACACCCAAGTCAAAAACACTGCATAAGAACCGAGTATTCCTATTCTTTTGGAACACAAAAACTTCAAGATTTTTCTTTCTTCCGATTTCACCTATACATTTTTACCCAAGTGTAATAGTGCACTCGTTGATCAAAATTTGGAGAGGAATCATTCGCCCATTATTGAGATACTGAAGATCAACAGAGTGTTTCCATATTTTGGGACACCTTTCTACTACTCAGTGCAAGAGCTCGCTTCAGACGACATTTTCCCTCCGCATTTCGCTTTGCACCCGCCATTTTATTTTGTGACGCTGTTAGCATTACAGGCATTTGTGAACAATAGCAACATTGAATTGCGCTGGCTTCACCTTAGCAACCTGCTAGGTAAGTCTCACTTGCCATCTTAAAGCAACAACCCCAGCATAATCAACTCGGAGGGCAATTCTTTGGGTGGGATAGAATAGCCTACGTGTAGCACAGATGTGCCCTTGTCGCGGCTCGAAAGTGCGCGACAAATCTCGGCCACTAATTTGGCCTGGACGAGTTGACGGCTGCGCTTCCTTGCGCAACTGCATGGCCCTTGCACGATTGCGTGTGAACTGTGCCGCGTCTGAAGCAATGTTGCCCGAATTTGATTGCTTTTACTTGCCTAATCCATTTAATTTTCTTATTTCTTTGTTTGTGTTGGTGCCTATGTCTTTGTTCTTATTAGTGTATGCGCGATTGCGGTTGCATTTCTTGCTGGGTTGCACCAGCAAAAGATGCAAGTGCATTCGCGCAGGCAAGCTAGTCTAGACAACTCGTCCGACACGCCAACCCTTATTTTGGAGGAAGTCCTTGTTCGAGGGCTTCATCGTCGGTTTTCTTTGTTTCTTTGCAACTCGGCATCCAAAGCTTCATTATGGACCGCTTCTACCCACTAAATCGATCTGGGAATGTTGTTTGAATTTTGCAGTTGAAATATTTCCGTAATATTATAAGGATCGTAGAACATGTGCATGAACATAAACTTTATTCGGTATAGCTTAGAAAAATGGAATTTTCAACATAATTTAAGAAATTGAATTGTTAGGGCCAGCGAATAACTAATATCCCGAAATTTAGATTCTGATTCAATGCTTTTGGGTCACGCTGGCTGAGTAATGTTCTCCCTAGCTCAATCCGCCCACTAACTTTCAAATCAGTTTGATTTGAATTATTTTTACAGCAGACATAATTATTTCATTCTAAATATTGACTACCGAATATTGAGTTCATTTATGCTAAAATATAACTTCAGCTGGTCCTAAAGAATGCTCCCACTTTTGCATTTTATTGACATCTCTGCCTCTTTTAGCTAGCTGGTTCACTTAGCTAACCTTCCGTGTTTATCAATTTTACTGATGTTCAATGTATTTACAGCGCACTTGAGCACGCAATAGATAAATAAACAAGTAAACAAAATAATCAGAAAGCTGTGACAATTATCACAGCTCCCAGTTCCTTAGTTTAAGATATAAAAGATTCCAAATTTCATTTTGGTGTTATTCATGTACTGTGAAGTAGTGAACAGTAGCAAGAAAAAATTCTGCAGAGCGGCAATTGATCAAAAGCAGAAAGGATTTATAATAATGTAAATATGATCAATTGATAGATGCTCAGATTTGGTGTTCTCGAGTCCATGAAATTATCAGGTCGTAAAGAAAGTTCTTGTGCTTTTGGTGTTCCATTTTTGGAGGCTTTATTTTTTCCTGACTTTGAGCAAGCTGCCACCGTGCTATGCCCTTTTGAAGAGCTTTTCTTGCTCTATCTAATGGTATGGCCATCTTTGTTCTCTAGCAGTTTCTTAAGTTTTTAAGAGCCTTAAATAAAGCATATTCGGGTTGTTATACGGGAGGGAATGGTAAGTTCAAAAACGTTCAGTAGGGCGTGCCGTGACGATTCACCACTTCGAAGGGTCGTCCCCACCTTCGAGCTTGTTTTGTGCAATGAAAAGGGCCTGCTTTCTACTCGTTTCCTATATATGATAGAGAGCGGGCCCTTCGCTACAGCATACGAGCTTCTGCCGAATGGACCGGGATCAGGCTCTACAAACTTTGCAAAATTGAATCAGTGCTGAAGGAAGGTTGAGGTGACTCTCATGAGGTCAGCGACTGGTCTAGCTCTTCGGGACCGGGTGGAAGTGTTAATGTAGGAAAGTACTCTTGACAATATATCAAAGCACTGCTAGAACTCTAGCACTTTAACCGGTATCGCTCATTATTGAGGATCCGACTCATCCCTAACGGATGGCTCGCACGCACATCGCATAACCAGCCCTGCAAAAATTGAACCAGCTGGGCTTCGGATTAGACCTGCTACCTTCTTACTCGATAGACCTTTTGCTGTTATGTTTCACCTTTCCGATGATCCGGATAGCTTCCTCAACGAGTTATGGTTCAAATCCCAACACGATGCTGAAACGACCTTCACCGAATTAATCGTCTGCAGAATTGCAGCGCTCTGAGAAAACGGTCCAACTAAACCCTCTTTCTGTTGACAAATGTTTGAGGATCCTAGCAGCTTTTATTCCAATTAAAATAGTTTTGTATGAGCCGAGATGCATGCATTTGAACTATAGGGTCGAAAAACGCACGAACTTTCTTACGACCTAATATTATAACAATGCCACCTGTGGGAAGAACCTGGAGACATTATTGCTATATCAGCACATTTGTCGACAGTGAAGTCTTTTTCTTCTATTGTCCATCTGCCTTTCGATTTTATGTTGTGATCGACTCTGTCTTTGCTCATTTTTACCTTGTCATGCAGAGAATTGAAAAACATTCACTGATTGCCTCCCTGTGTAGTTAATTTTCCAGGTAGCTACCTGTAGCGAAAGTGTTCAGATTTTATGGGTTTAAATAGCATGCAGTAGACAGAGGTCCAATTTTAATGATAGCAGAACATACTTTTCGAAGTGGTGGAGCATTGTCACGTTTCTGGGTCTCATATCGACTACACTTCATTTCCTAGAGCATCGTACATTGTTTCAACCTATTACTATCACAATACTATTTGCAATTCATATCTGGATACACCCACTCGAGGAATCTCTCTAGCTACTCTTCATCCGCTATAAAAGTGTTGTGACTGGTCGCTACTAATGTACATGTCTTTCGGCATTATGTCCACACCTAGCCTCAGGGAGGCGGACCGACCAATTCGCTTACGATTCCCTCCAAGACGTCTCCTTTAGCATCCCCCTTCTTCATACTCTCTCTGGCTGTGATGATAACTCGAACCGAAGCCTAAGTACCTTCTTTCGCGACTTCTTTTGCGCAAGATTCCCTTCGTAAAGATCATCGATTCTTTCTAGAATGCTTTCGTTAAATTTGCTGAACATTTATTAGCACGTGTGCATATGAAGGTGATATTTGTTATTCAGCTTTGTAGTAGAATGTGAGTGCACGAATTCGTCCACCACTGTCAGCCTGGTCTTCTAGTAAAGACCTTTGTGCCAAAGCATGAGACACCTATTCTCATTTGATATGAAGATATCAGATTAATTCCCAATGTTTCTAGTCATCGCTCACAAGCTCCTGATTTGGGAACAAATCCTATTTCCGCTCCTGTTGTGTTTACTTCTATTTCGACCACGCTGTCTGGTAAGCTCTATGCTTTGACCAGCGTCACTGAATTTACTCCTCGAAACGCTGTAGTTTGAGCTAAGGCATTGAAGGTGTTCCCTATCGGATCAAACAAATGTTGGTGATTTCATGTACAGTGGGGGGGACAACAAATAAAAGACGTTCTGTCTCCTCACTCAAAAGAATTTAATCGCACGTTGCTCATTTCAAAGCGAGTGCGCCCAACTTAGAATTGAAGAGCACATTCCATTTCATAAGAAATTCTTGATGAAGGCCATCCACGTGGACGCCAAATTTGCCCCGGAAACATGGTGCACTGCTTGAGCCCAATGTGGTGCTCGACGGATCGTGTACTATTACGACGGTTTCTGAAAGGCGGGTTCCGAGGGGGTTTCCATAGTAAGAGCTAATGTCCCTAGAACCTATCCCACATTGAATCGATTCAAGAAATTATGTAAGGGATTTAGGCTGAAGCAGTTACGGTAGGTCACCTTGAGCTCGATGACGAAGACCGATGACTTCATATTGTGAAGACCGTGAGGGCAGTGAGGGAGGGCTTGCGTCCACTTATAGAGGGACATTTAGGGAATGTTACGCTGAAGAACTTCCACCAACGTCGGCAATCCCTGCGAAGAAAAAAGGGTCGAATTGCGACTCAGGCGGAATGTCTTTTTTTTTTTGCCCCCCCCCCCACACCCTCTATTTTTGAAGGGAGTTTCAACAAATAGCTTCAATAGGAAAAAAAAGGCCTGTAGGGCTCAGCCGTGTTTGATCTTTTGGCAACAACGGGAAAATCGGAACGCTGCCGAGCATGAATCGTTTATAGAGGAGCTTTTCTAAAGAACAGACTGCTAGGTATGCTTATACCTACCAAGAAAGTGTTTCAACTTCCCGTGGAGCTTGGAATTGAGACCTAGGTAAATCACTAGACCCTGAGATGGTGGTTAGGAATGTGAAAGCTAAAACTGCTAGTGAACATGCCAAGGATCAAGGATGTCAGCGATCAAAGTGGTCCCAAGTTCGATTTACTACGGCAACAAAATTTTGCATTCTAGTTTGGCGCTTGGTGTCAAATGGCGCCTGCGCCGAGAATAGATGTCATTTTCGTAATCGGGGTCTCGGAATTTCTCAAAACTAGGTTTTAGTCAGGTATCATTACGCCAACACTGCAATAGCTTAGATGCCGAGTTCGATCGCTCACAAATTCCTCGGCAAGTTCGCGTCGCAGTTTTGCTTTTATATTTGTAACCAGCATTTTAGGCTCTATCGACTTGCCTTGGTCTCAATACATAATTCCAAGGGAATTTGAAACTTTTTCCTGGTTAGTGGACAGGCTTGCAAAAAGAATGCTACCTTTATAGCAGTCATCGTCAATACTACTTCCAAGTAATCCCGCTTTGACGGCAGCTGATTACCAACTTGTTTCTGGCAAAATTACCCTGATATTTGCGATTACTCTCATGATGCAGATTCGGAGACTACAGGGGTGGCCAAAAAAGAGACACTCCGCCTCTCGTTCGGTCCGGCACTTATGACGCTTTGGTAAATTCAACCGAATGCTCCCAAATGAAGATTGAAGAGCACCTGCCGAACTATCAGCAAACGTCACGATAGCCTTCTAAACTGACGAAATTAGAACAATGCCGTAGAAACGATGTGCGCGGTTGTAACTCAACGTGTAACTTGTCCTCGACGGATCCATGGACTATTATGAAGCTATTTGAAGCGCTGGCCGTAAGGGGTCCTGCATGGTCGGGGATACGGTTTCTAAGAAGATATCCATCAACTGAACGATTAAAGCAATTTTGTCCCTGCTTCGGGATGGAGCTATTACCGAATACCTCCTTGAGCTCGACGGCGACCGCAGACGACGTCATATTCCGAAGACGGTGAGGGCAGCAAAGGAGTACCTGCTTCTGCTTATGGAGGGAAATCCAGAATAATATGCGGCAAAACTCCCATCAACAGCGGCTCCCTGTGCGGCGAAAAGTTTGATTATATGTGCCATGGGTAAAGTGTTCCTTTTTTGGCCACCCCCTGTATTGCCCTCACGAAAAGTTTTTCAAATATTCTGAGCAGTCAAACTTGCTGCGATCAACAAAAAATGACGAGGAGATCTTTCAAATACGACCTCCACACCGTAGACACAGCAGCTGCTCCTGAAGCACATATTTTACTACTATCTAACTACTACTAACAATCAAAAACAAGTCGAGATCAATTGCTAAAGCCTTCAGCCTCGCGGTTCATTGACGATATAGGCTAACCGGCTCAACACGTTATACGTGCGAGTGCTAAAAGCTATGGTACGTATACCATGAGAAGCTGAGTTGAGATATTTTACCACTGTTTCTTCTATGCAACCTTTGAGCAACTAGCTCAAGTACGATCCTAGGGTACACCTTTGCAGCGTGTTCGTTTGTCTGATTCTTCGGTAGCAGTTGCCTCAATTCCAGGCAATAAGGCTCCGATTCTCTCCAGCTATGATTAGCTGCAGAAAATAAAGCACAAGAAGAACAATTTAAATGACGGCAATTTTTTGTCAGATATTCGCGAGACAACGAGTCCTCGCCACTTGTTCACACCCCATTCTAACAAAATATCATATGTGTCAGTTTTTATCATCTTCGAATGCTTACTGCTCTTTCCAATGAACTGACGACTAAACTTGCATATCGTTTCCGTTTCCTTTTCCAAATCATAGAGTGGAGATAATCAAAGACCTGTTGGCAGAACTTTTAATCACAGCGTTTGTCGGGCAGAGGTCGTGATGTTTAGCCGCCAATCTAATAGCATAACCATCTGTGTAGAGATATTTCTCGATGTTCCAGAGTGTCAGTAAATAATTGTCCCGTCTTAGAATGTTCTTGACAATTTCATTAGAATTTCAGAACATCTGACTGTTTCATCAGCCTTAGAAGCCTTGTGTTCTGCAGTACAACTGTCCGCTGTTGATCCTTGATCCTTTTCATGGCTTTTATGAATGAAGAAGAAAAGACGAGGTTTTTGCATCCCGCTCGATCTGGTCATGGACCACACTTAACAGCGCTGCACATTTCCATGTGGCCGCCACAAGGGTCAAATCAGGCTTTGAGAAATTTTGGAATAAAGGAAACATCTCGAAGAGGAGATATTCATCAGCTAGTCTGTGGTAAAGGATAGGAGAAAAAATTTTATACAGGGGTGGCCAAAAAAAAGAGACACTTTGCCTATGCCACACAGCACCAAATTTTTCTTCTCCCAGGGGGCCGCTGTTGATGGGAGTTTTACGGCATAGTATTCTTCAGATGCCTTTCCATGAAAAGACGCAGGTTCTCCTCCACTGCTCTCACCGTCTTCGAATTATGACGTCATCTGTCGTCGCCGTCAAGCTCAAGGAGTACTTCAGTGATCGCTCCATTCCGAAGCAGCGACAAAATGTCTTCGATCAGTTCGCTGGTGGATATTTTCCTAGAAGCTGTTCCTCCAAAAATGCAAGACTCCTTTCGGCCCGGGCTCTTGATAGCCTCATAGTGGACCATGATCCGTCGGGGACCAGGTTGAGCTCGAACCATGCACAACGTTATTAAAATAAATTCCCCTGATGTCACCGGTTCAGAAGGCTATAATGACGTTTGTTGACAGTACGCGGTATGCTCTTCAATCTTCGATTAGAAGCATTCGGTTCTAAATCAGCAAAGTGTCATTAGTCCCGTCCCGAGCAAGAGGTAGAGTGTCTCTTTTTTTTGGCCACCCCTGTATATGCGCAGGGCATTGACTTCCATTCAGGATCGCAGTGGATTCCGGTATGACCTTTCTCACTTTTGACAGCTAACCGATCGTATCTAAAAACAAGGCAGTGTTCTCTGTCTCAGACAAATCTCGCACAAAGCACTGTGTTGATGAAAAAGTCCTAAACCACCCCGGTCCTCCTGAAAATTCAGAGCTTGTAGAAATTTGATGCATTATAACCAGGTTGTCATGATGCCCACTGAAGGAAAACAACAAACACCGCTGTGTAGAAAAGCAAAATTTCAATCTTCCCTGAATGAAACTTTCTTCCTACCCATTGAGATCAGAAACTACTCTAGTTAGAATTTGAGCTCCGGTATAGGCGTGTGGAAGTGGCACAGCATGTCATTGCTTCATGTTCGCGCATCCACGTCTGATGAACCAAGATTGGATTTATCGTCAGCTCATGGCCGACGCCAAACTCGATGCCAAACCCAATATAATCACCTAAACAATTACCATCAATGCAAAAGTCAGCTAATAATCAAGCAGCTAAACCCCTCGCTCCTTAAGTGAAAACTGTGCTTTGGGGCGCTGGCGTTATTACGATTAATGGCACAAATGTTTGCTACTCAGGCTATTCTTTACGGTGCCCTGCTATTGTTTTATGGAAAACATTGGGGACACGTTCTACTTGTCACGCCTTGTTATGCTATGCTTACTGTTATTTTCAAAGTGCAATGAAAATGCAATCCGTAGACGTAAGCATCAATAAATACAGGGTGTCCCATAAATATTGCACCACTTTTCGAGTTTCAATTCTGTGGGTGTCCGCGGTCATTTTTCCAGAGCTGGCACGAATATACTTCCTATACACATTCCTCTCAACAGGAATTGGCTTCTGCATAGAAGGCGAAAATTGTTCAGGACTGGTTTCTTTATACTCTTCCCGATTTCACACACCCAAACGAAAGGCTATAATATCTTTCCATTTTAACATGCTGAACCATCTTGTGTGGGCAACACTAGAGGACAGGTCCTGCATTAAGCAATCCACCCACAAGGAGGAGATAAAACCTTTTCTCGGGAATGATCTGACGGAAAAGAGCACTTGGGATAACATGCGGGCCGCAATAGAGTTACTTTCGAAGAAACTGGGAGCCCTACTCACAGCGGCAGCGAGACATATCGGGTGAGTGTCATTCCTTTCATTAGATAAATATCTCGCTGAAAAGTATTCATAACCACCCGAAGATAAATCCAGTTTGAAAGAAGTTACAAGTCAAGAAATGTGGTGCAATATTTATGGGACACCCTGTAGTATTGACCTTACAAACAAGAAAAATGAAAAAAAAGATCTGCGCATTCAAAATCATTGGGTTTTCTTCACTCGTAGGGGGACTTTTCCCCATCCGGCAGTGGAGTGACCCGATATCGAACCGCGTTGTCGTCAACATGCTAAGACTACCATCTTTTTCTGTGTCTTTGCAACCCGATCCATGGTTTTTATGGTTATTCCAATAATTATGAGAACAGAATAGCTGAAATATCAAGGTTTGCCAATTCCTTCAGCATAGGTGTAGAAATCTGCCATTACTTGGGAAGTTTTATCGGGAAGAGAAGACTACTATTTAGTTCCAGCAGATCCAATTGCAAAATTGTACCCTTTTATGCAAAAAAAATCCTAACGAACTCATCTGAGAACTTGAATAGCAGTCCTTTTTCCTCCGTGATGCTCAATGGTATGACGAATTCGAAAAAGCGGAGAAATCCGCCAAGATAGAGCGAAAATCGGACGACTTGTTGGGCGGATTTCGCCCATGGACGGCAAGCGCGTGACACGGTGGACGTATGGGTGAGTCTGCCGCGTTGCGTTTGGCGGTACCATGCCTATCTATGCTCCAGTCGAGTTGCTCCAGTTGGTAGCAACACAGCTCACCCAAATCACGAACTGAACTAGTGGGCAGATCCCTTTTGGAGCGCAGTGCTTTTGAAGTCCACCTCAGCAAACAGCGCACCTTTCAGGACACACCTCGCTATTCCTTGGCAGCCAAGTACCTGCTTCGTGTGGTGCATGTACTTCCCCGATGCGTATCCTTTTTATCCTAATCGCTTCTGTTGAGTCCGATACGAAGTAATTGCCTCTGGAGTTTTGGCGAAGCTTGGCTAGCCTTAGCGATTTTCTGCACAGGAACTCTAACCTCAAAATCGTGTCCCTTTTGCCACTAGGCCACCTCCGCCTGCACTCATACAGAAAATACACGCATTCCATTCTTGATATCTACTCGATGCAGTTAGAACCTCGACGAAGAGGACTTGGTGGCACATAGACCTGCATAGCTGGATCAAGCGAAGGGTCGAGAAAAAGTCCGAATACGAAAGTTCTTTGAGCAGCGTATTGAGATCTGAGCACACTTTGAAATAACGAGAACTCTCTTTAAAGGAGACGAAAAATAGATTCGAAAGTTTCATCACGACCTCACTCGAAACAATGCTGAAACTATGAAAACTAGTTGGAAATAAAAATTTTGGATTGTCTGACGAGGAAAATCTCTGACGAGTGTGAGTGTTCACTCTTTATAAAGCCATAATGCCTTCAAAGTTGTCAAATCTAAAAATTTAATATGTCATCATAAATCAGAAGATTTGCTCTAATTAACGGTCACTAGAACTGCTCAATCATCCATACTTAAAAAGTGGCCACGTCGAGGATTTTTGCCCAACTACCGCCGGGAGGTACTTTTCGCTGCATTGGCTTTCTTTCAACGGATATATAGCAGCTCCTTCCCGAGCGATTTTGTACAGGAATAGGGGCATGTTTGTAATCCACGAGCTTTTTGCTTTCCAAAAAATGTAAAATTGTTCAGCGAATCTCGACATTAACCATTACATGCTTTTGAATTTGACGCTGAAAAACCGCATTTCTTTTTCGATATTGGATCCCTATTTGCCTACCGGAACCTTTCGGGAAGCTCTATTTTTTCCTGAATCGATATTTTTCCAGGGAGCCGTAGTTGAAGCGCGCGCAGCTGATTGGGTCACTCAGGGACGCGCCGTGTGCTTCGTATCCCTTCATATTCGTGGCTCGTTTGGAGGATAGAATATCCGTCGAAACTTGGGAATTTAGGGTACTTCAACCACGTCGTGATAATTAATTGAGCATAAAATTCTATGTCTGCAGAGTAACATAGTTATTGGAAATACTGGCTTGCAGCTTGCACAGCATCGATCACTTCTTGATACTTGCGTTTTTTGAAGACTACCGACATGATGATACTACTGCTTCCATGCTCCCAACAGGCCAAGTACGACCCCCCCCCTGTCGACCTGTCGAGGATTCCTCCGCACGCCTGACCCTGCTGCATAGTCCTTCTGGATGACCGGGTTCTATCGCCAGCATCGATTCGGGAACGACAATAAGTTGGATTCCAGAACTTATTGTGTATCCAGTCGACAAAAGCAAGACTCTAACTTTCTGATTCAAACAGTTTGTTCCTCAAACCATAACGATGTGCTACCAAGTCTCTTGCAGTGAGCTTTTCTCAGAACCACGCTTGCACCATCTAGCACCCTCGGACTTGCCAAATACGACTGTTTTTTAATAAAGGATTACTCAGAGACGTAAGATTACTTACGAACGAAGGGAACACAACGAAAATGTTCCTACAAGCTTTGCTTGGATTCCGATGCGCATTCTCCCTAGTGAACTCTGAGGGCTTCAGCGTGGTGCCTTTCTCACAGCTATTCGCATAGTGTTTCTAACGCGTTTTATACCTCTTCATACCATAAGAATTGAAATTATGGTCTCAAGTCACACCGCCTTAGTGGGATTCGATGTGGGGCCGCACATTTGATTCTCGACCCTCCAAGAATAGTCCATGCCTCATACGGGCCTCTTTATGATAATTAAGGGGCTAAAATGATTGAAGACCTTGACAAGATTACTGTTTATGAGCTTTGTTTCAGAAAGCGGAAAAATTTTCTCACAAGGAGGGTCTTTCAGGTCGTGG
>KZ345100.1:111810-128348 GCA_002352805.1 Teladorsagia circumcincta
GGCCTAACGGTTAAAGAGGTGGATTTGCACGACCGACGCTGGGGGGTCGGATCCGCCCACCCAATTTTCTTTGCTTTTCTCCTAGCACGTTAATAAGGTATAGATTGCCGGTTTTTTGACGAACTTTGTCTTGAATATTTTGACTTTTGCATTCGGCACTCTAGCGTACGCAACACACGAACGAAGCGTTTTCTGGCCGAGAGAGTGTGACCATCGTCTTCAGAAGGTCAAACTACCCCCTGTGGCGTTCTCCTAACCGAATCGAAAATTTGACCACTACATCGAAAAAGTGTGGGCAACCATGGGTAGTACAGCTCGCTAGAAGCTGGTGCGTTCTGCACCACCCACGAGTACAACTTTCATGGGCAGGAAGCTTCTGATCGTTGAAGTTTCATGTGCACGGGCAATAGAACCCCTTATCATGAAAATAAACCCCATTTTCAGCGCCGCGTTGTCGGGACCTCTTCCTGGCATTTGCCGCACCCCAAGTCTACAACGTCCCAGATTTTTTTTCGATGTCGAAGTGAGAATTCCAATTTCCCTAGCAATGTGTTCCCAGTGTATTTAGACCTCCTGAATACGAATATCGCACTAGTTTGACCCGAAAACGCTGAGTGAGTGCGTTACGGGGCTAATTCTTAAGTCCACGTTAGAGCCACTCCCGATGCAATGGGTTTTGTGGAGAGGGAGAATACGGGGTTACCATGCTCAGCGGTTATAAACCCTACCTCAACGTGCCATTTAACTCTGCTTACGGATTTTCTGTGGGTTTAGAGGTTTAATCTGTTCAGAATGCAGGAGAAAGGAGGACCAGAAGAATCTTGACGGAATTATCCCAAACGGTCCACTTCCTTTGGAAACAGCAAATTTTGCCCTGATGAGGTTTTCTAAATGTGAAAAAGTGGTTCGCAAACGCCTTGATCATACTTTCAAAGAGGTGCAAAGAACTCCCCACATCAAGGATTCAAACCCTTGACCTAGCAGACACAAGACCTGCAGCGTACCCACTAGGCCACGAGTCAACACCCTGGATATGCTTGCGCATCATATTCCTGCTGAACTCGAGCTTGCTCCGTATCACACCAAGTCTGAAGTTTTGTTCAGAGAATCGTTTAGCAATATGGAATGCAGATTTGAAGTCAGCGTCCAAAGATCTCCCGGGTGATATGCATCTCATCTCAAATGGCCACTTCGACCTACCATCCTTCCCTTGTAAGATGATATACACTGGTGTGCAAAAGTTAAGGACGGGGGTAACTTTGGCATGATTTCTTACTGCTAACTGACCTAGACGAAATTTGGGAAAGACATAGAAGGAAATGTTACAGCATAATGAAGAGGTGTGCTCGCAATGGAACCATTGGAAAAGACACCTTTCTTCAACAACAGTGACTTAAACGGCTGATGGGTGAAGCTACCCCAACTCATGGCGTACCTTCAGAAGAGAGGATTTGGTTCTTGATGGGGTATAGGAACACTGCGGGCTGCAAAACATGCTCTGCTACGTGCTCCCACAATGCCCGCAATGTCCATTCTTGTGGAGAAGCGTTTCATTCATCGAACTTCCTGATCGAAAATTGCGACGTTAGTGGCGCCTGGGGGGGGGGCGCTACAATAGCTCCTGAATGCATGCCACAAGTGCTTAATGGAATTCGAGTATGGGAAACGGGCAGGCTCAACCAACCACCGAGATCCTGGCGTTCCTAGAGTTTCGCTCGAGATCCAAAAGCTGGACTGAAAAGATACACATGTGAGAGGAGTACAGTCTCACAATAACATCGGATCAGAAACATTCCGCGATCACGAGTTGGGAGGTCGGTACGCCTCTGCAACTTTATGCCTCCCCACACCACATCGAATGGACTATTGGAGCCATAAAATTTGACGATGGTTCTGGGTGCATTGCATATTACTACTTTCGCCATGTGTGAGTTAGTCCAGAACCACTACCCATATTCAATTTGCTTTAACTTGAGAAGAGCGAGCGTTCCTTCAAATTTGAGATCCATTTCCAATGTCTCGGTAACTAGCAAGTGTTCTCGCCGATCTACGGGTTCCAAAAGAACACCAGGTACTGCCGGTCCGGCAGAGAAGCCAGCCCTGTGCGATCACTGTGCCACTGTTAAAGCTGGGATTACAGGCCTCACAATCCCGACAAATGCTTTCGCATCCGCAGCTTGCAACTGACGTGGGCCCATTTTGCATGATGCGAGGCGTAGCGATCACGTGCTGTTGCGGCTGTTCGTGGTCCACCATCTCCTCCTCTATGGGCGGCATTGCTGTGGTTTATATCTCTTCCTATGCGCATAAGGCAATGCTGTGGGCACATCAGACTCCTGGACCACACTCGTAACACATCTTCCTTCTTCCAGTCTCCCGGTGATTCTTCCTCGCGCGAAGTCGTGCTACTGCTGTCTACAAGACTTGCTGTAATCAAAAACACCACCACATTACACAGTAACTTCTCTGTTGTCGGTACACTCAATCTTGTCCTGCTTCAAAGAAATCCCTCGTTCTGCGTGACCATTTGGTTCCGATTGAAGCGGTCTGCGTGATATATGAGGTTCACTTTGCTGTGCATAGCTGCGAAGCCTTCTGCATCATGCTCGCAGAGTTTCGTTCAATTCCATTGTGTTATTGATGAGTAATACTATTTTATCCAATTCGTCCTTAAAGGCACGCTCCGGGATTAGGCACGCTCACCTGTTCCATCCCCGAGGGTAGTGGACGGGCGGACTAGGGTTGATGTCGCGCCCCTTTTGTGGCTTGAAAATGCGAGACAAAGGCAGTAGAAGCTCGCTCGACCCGCAATCCACACCATGGCTCGCAAGCCCCGCCTTCCGCTGTTGGCTGCCACGCTGGCGCCGCAAGAAGAGCGCACCGCGGTTGCGGCAGCGTTATTATTGCAGAGATTGTATGAATTTAATCCCTTTGGTGATACAAGAACCAGGTGGTAAGGTGGACGTTATTTCACACCAATTTTTATGGCAGAGCTTGCCTTTTAAGGCACGCGTCAGTATCGAATTAGTGTGTTATTTTGTTTGAAAATTAGGCAAGAACTGCAATGAGAAACATTATTGGGGAGAAAAAGCGGAAGACAGCATAGAAAACACTAAAATTTCCTTTTAAACCGGCCGTGTTATGACTGATAGACGCTGCGCTGAGAGGAGAGGGAAAAGGCTACGTAGTACGCAAGAGGGCGCAAACACCACACATGCCGCTATTGATTAGGCTGGCAGCACGGCAGCACAAAAGGCAAGGCCTTAGCGCAGTTGTCTCGCAATTTCAAGTCGCGCCTCCTGCGCATGAGGACAGCTCCTCTCACTCTAGGAGAGACGGGCTCTTAGGGGCATGAAGCATGAATTGAAGGTTATCGTCTATCGGCCGGAAAATTTGTAGTCGTTCACACAAAGCAGGGTAGGAGGAAAAAACCTACGATTACTGTGATTGTTCAAGACGCAGCGATGCTAGGACATCGTGAATGCAGAGAAAACAAATCCACTGTCTTGGCGGGTATAATGACTGCAAACCCCCTTCCGCTTATGAGCCAGGCTCTCAGAATATTCGTAATTGGAAAATACCCAAGATGTTTCGTTCTGTGATAGTTTGGTGACTTGAAGACGTATCAGTGCTTCGGGCAGGCCTCCATAGTTTTTTTTTTATCATTAAGCGTTAAAATCAGCAAAAGGGTCTATCAGGAAGTGATCCTCGAAATTATGGGCCCCTAGAAGCAGAATCATGCTGATTTGATGCTTCTATAGGGATGGGCTTTGACCCATGGAGTAATAAAATGATCCACCTCTTCAAGATCCGTATCGGAACTTTTTTGGCAACTGACTTGTGGCCGTCTTACACCTCGAAATCGGATCCGTTTGACTTCTCGACTTCAGCTTTATTATTTTCTTGAAGAGATACTAGAGACTCGAAATGCTGAAAGTTGAGCGATTTTGAAAAACTGCCCCAAATTCAATTTGAATTATGCGCTGAACACCACCGTCCCGACGGAGAAATAAATCGGGGCCTGTATCAAAACTGACGGTAGCCGCTTCGGAACTTCTACGCAAAAATCAAATGTCATGGCTTGATGCTTTACAAAGTTGATTACTTCCAAATTTTTGTAGACAAAAATGATGCTTGGACGTTTTTTATGGCGCACATAATTTTTCGTCACCCTGTAGATACTGCTTTTATTTTCGGCAGCGGGATAGAGATATTAGGTGGCGCTGATGGAAACGTACCCTTTGTCTCCGGCAGCCAAGTGCGTGTCCATTACAGACTTCACAACACAAATATCGACGGCTCCCACAATTGTAAATGTAGTTTACTGTCAACGAAATTGTGAGCCTGGTGTATTTATATTTTATCCATTGCCACTATTTACAACTATCAATTATAAAGTATCAGCTATCTAATAGTTATCAAGTGTGCTTGATGCCGTCTTCACTTGTGTTGTGAATTCTGTAGTGCAGAACTCCCTGGCCGACGGAGGCAAAGGATATACAGGGGTAGCCAAAAAAAGAGTCACTTTGCTCCCGACTAATATCAGCAAGCTTCTGCTCGCACACATTGCCTTAGTCAATGGGATTCTTTCAGGAAAATATTTCTGAAATGTCCCTCCATACGCAGTGCAAGCCCGAGTTCGTTACATTCGTCGCCTTCACATTATGACGTCATCTGCGATCCGTCGAGCTCAAGACGGTCTTCCGTATCCTGAAGCAGCTACAGAATTTCTTCAATCGGATACCTTGAATAGCTCGCTAGAGACAATATCTCTTACTGTGCAAACCCCGTCTAGCAAGTGTTTCAGATAAGGCGTTATTGGTCTACGCTCCGTTGAACCACGGTTATCTCGGGTCGTGCGCAAAATTCCCCTGGCAGATTTTTCGATCTCGTGGGTGCAGAAGGCTGCTATGATGTTAGGTGGTAGTCTGGAATGTGCTGTTCCATATCCAGTTGGGGGCGCCCAGCTTGAGTTCAGGGAAGTATGATTATGCTGTTCTGAACGTGGAGTGGAGTGTCCCTTTTTTTTGGCCACCCCTGTAGTATCAATTGTCCGTTACTTGGAAGTTGCATAATTTCACTTGCAATCCAGCAGTACACCATGAAAAATTAAGGGTTTTTTCCCAAGTGCTTTCGGAGAGTTCATCTCCGAAGAACCAAGCTCTCCCTTCGTTAAGCTGATCAATCCCCTGATTTACCGGCAAAAGTTTATCAGCGATTCGAAGGTGGTTATTCAATGCAGTATTTTTTTAACTTCATTATGGAATTTTTGCTGTATACAGGCCTGTGGTTAGTATGCTTATTTGGAACCATTTAGGTTTGGCGATTTCCGACTTGATGTTCTTACTGCTTTGTGTACCCTTTACTGCGATTGACTACGCATTACCGGTGTGGATTTTTCCTGAATGGACGTGCAGTATGATCAATTTCTTTCAGGTAGTTTCCATTGCTTATGGTCATGTTTACATTGCAACATCCTCAAAAACGAACAAAACTATATTATTCTGTTGTTTTTATAGCACAGAACGAGCACTAATAGCTTCAGAATGAGTAAGCTCAAGGATACACTCAGCTTTGTTTTTTCCAAAATCTTCAACCTAATATTCCGTTATGAGGATCACTCCAAGACCAAACGCGTGATGTGCATAAATAAGTTCATAAATGCGTGGCATTTTGCACGTGGATGCCAGCGGGTACGCTGGGAAGCAGAATTTCAACACTAGATTAGAAATCACCTCGGGGAATCTCGGAAGTGAGAGAGGAGGAGGTTACAGACGAGTTACTCTCTTGCGCCTATGTCCTCATTTGAAATGTGATGACGCGAAGTGCATCTACGTTGAGACTCTAAGATGACTTTGCTTAAAAAGCTATCAGCAAAAAAGTGCGAACTTCTTGAGTTTGAGGATTCATTACGATATAGCAGTCCATCGGAATGAAAGAAGGTACGTGGGACTTTGCTGCATTGTGGCTCAGCCTGATGTGAAGCCCAAAATGATTGACAATTTTGGATTCTTCGCGTTCTTAGTAATCTGGTAACATCTTTGAAGCTTCTTTCTAGTGTATTTTTGCAGCCGCAATTGTCCTTCCCTGAACCAAGCATTGCGACAGCATCATTGCATTATGAATTCAGGCGTCTCGCTAATGGGGTATGAACCAAATTTAGTGGCCCTTCGAGTTGGCCAAAATTGACCGCCCGAATCTTTTCGTAAACGCTCCGATATCGAACCGGCCAGAATCAGAGGTATACACAGTCTCTTCTACCGCTTGACGGCAAAGCGCGAGCAGCTTGTGCAAACTCTTTTAGAAGGCTGGGAGTGGATAATCAAAAGGGTCTTTGACCTCTTTGCTGATGCCTTCCTGTGCCTCAGAATTGTCCCTTGTGGGAAGAGCTATAGATGGATGAAGAGATATTATTCTGGAAGGACGAGCTCAGTTTTTAAAGAGGCGACAGAACACCAGCCGACCGTACCTCTACAGCTCAGTTCAAGCCACCATGTCGTGTGATGTCGCAGCGGAAGGTTACGAGGCCTGATCTAGTTGGCTGTAGTTCCTCTTGTTTCCTACAACCGTGGTCCTGCCCTGTACCGTAAAAACTTCTTTGGCCGTCCTAAGCTCTTCATCAGCGAAAATTTTCGGGATGGGGAAACAGGTCGGAAAGGCACTCGGCATATTTTTAGAGATCAGCTCATTTGAGATTCACTAATGGTGCTCACTACATATTAATCTCCACACCTACTCATTTTCAATATTTATTATGAAACAATGTCTGAGTGGTTAATTAGATGCTAACCTACATAATAGTCATTACAATCATTGTTAGTAGGAAGTTGTAGGCAGGATTACAGAGCAAGGCGCGTTTTTCGAAGGCTTTTGAGCACATATTCAATTATTAGACCTATGTCAGACTCTGTCGCGAACAGCGTGTGGCTCGATTTGAGTGGTTCGATTCGCTGCACGCGACGCGACCGCAGAGACTAGCAAATCGCTCGATTCGCAAAGTCTGACATCGGCCTTGAATCAGTGGAAAACCAAAACCCACTTTTGGTACAGGCCTCTTTTAGCGCCAGTTCGGCGGTAGTATCGTCTTCGGTTGCGTAAATACTTCATTGAGCGAAGCGACACCAAAAATGAATGTCATGTTTATAATCAAGACCCTGCGATTGCCGTTGCAGCGTATGGACGGACTGGCGCGAATTTGCACCATGACGTGCTAGCGCCAAATATGATGTCAAACTCGTTATCGACACACTGAATCATCTACATAGGCGCAGACAAAAAATTAAATATTGGGATTTTGGGGTTGAGCGGTGACAGTATTTATTCGAGATCCTCATTATTTGGCTTTGTTTTTGAGCACCAGGGCTGTTGCACTTTTCGCTTAACGCACGTTGTGGTTTTCTTGCGACATTTTTTCTCGTTTCAATTTTTTTGTTCGGTGACATTCGACCGTCGAAACTAAGTGAAAATATGGAAAGAGGAGGCATCGTTCTCTGATAATGGCCTTCCTTTCGTTTTTTTTCACTACGTACTAGCGGAAACTTGTATGTGAAATTGAATACATACGTTAGTTACATGCCTTGACACACTGGCATGATGTCATGCCACACTTCAATACGAAGCAGACTAGTTTTGTTCAATTTACTTGGCTTTTTCCTGAGTTTCAAATTAGTCTATAAATTATTGGCTCCGACAATCGATTTGTTTATTCTTGATAATGGAATCATTCGAAGATTTAACGACTATTAATAAAAAGATTCGAAAAAAATAAAAATTCAAAAAATGTTGCCAATACACGCAAAAGGGGGCTCGTTCATGGGTTTAGCTGTATGATTACAAAAAAAACCCTCCTATGGAATCATGTAGCAAAAAGGGGTTGTATTTAGTGTTGTTAAAAAGATAGAAAGGGAAGGTCGTATTTGTTTGAGTTGAGGGGTCGTTAATTAGGGAGAGGGGGTCCTCTTAGACGAGTTTTGACTAATCCGGCGAAACCTTCAAGAAAGAAGCGTCAAATAGTGAAAATTAGATGAATAGCAGGTTCGAAAGAAAAAATTCCCCCACCCCCCATCCTCCAACCACCGGTTTCTCTTTGGCGATTTCGGAGAAGAAGGAGAATTTGGAACATGTCAAGTGGTCACAGAATCGAATACATCAAATACTATGAAGCATTCATGGGGTCAGGGTGGTGGTCGCGGCGGGAAGCGTAAGGATCGGTGGGAGATTCCCTAATACTGATGGTGGTGGTGGGAGTCTTTAAAAATTTTGAAAAAGTACCAACTATAAGAGTGACCCTGCTGACAATACCTCCTAACTTTAGTGTGGAGACAGAACCCTACAATGATTTAGCCTGGTTCCTCATAAGTTCTAGTATAGTTGACCTCAGCATAGTCTGGACACTTCCAGGTTTCGGTTTTTCCGTATTGGTTTTTCGTACTTCGTAATCCTTAAAGGGATGTTAGCAATTAGTTAATGAATTTATTACGCTTGATATGAAAGCGGGGTAAAAACTGTCGGTTAGAAGAATGAGAAAAAAAAGAACGTTGGAACTTTCGGAATGAGGGTTTTTTCTTGGGTGGTACCAGGGTTTACGTCGTGGAGAGACAAACAGTGTGACTATGGATGGTTTTCAACTGCCCATGGAACCCTGAATGGAGACTTGGGTAAGTAGATACAGTCAAGAGCGCTGTTCACAAATATTGACACCAGAACTATTATTTCAACTATCCAAAAAAGTTGCGAGCGGTCATAGTTGGCAAAAAATGCAGTATCGGCACATGAGGCGATATATCTATCGCATCAGCACTTCTAATTTTTTTCTGAAACTTTGCCCCTCGGGTTAACACTTACCCAGTTAGGCGATGCAGACACCCTCTCCCTACCCCCACTCCCCCGCCCAACCTCCCCCCCCCCCCCCCCTCCGCCTCGCATGACCATGTCATCGCGAACAGTAGAACGTGTGGTCGCCTGGATCAGTGTCAAGGCTCCGGCGCCCATGTTGCGCACTTTCGAGATCTTTTGTTTTTCAGGATAGCTCCATCTTACTATCGGAAGAAATGAGTCCTCTTCACATCGTGGAATGTGCCTAAAAGTAAAGCTTGTGATTAAAGCATTTACTTTCAGCACATCTCCGCCTACTGTTCTGTATGGACGTTGACGTTGATGGCGTTGGACCGATACTTAGCAGTCGTCTATCCGGTTGATTCACTTACTCTGCGTTCGCCTAAGAACACGATCATAGCCCTCGTTGTTATTTACACGATTATAGTGGCAACACAGGTATTTGTATTTTTCACAGATATCATACCAGGTCGAAAAATGTCCATAATTTTCTATCGCAATTAGCTTTTTGATGGAAAATGTGCATCCCCTTCTTCATTTGTTGCTCCTCTTTCTGCTCTTTTATTAACAACTGTCTTTACTGCACCTCTAGTCCCATAGTACATAGTCCACACCAAGCCTCCATCATTCCATCCACTCTTATAGTAGAATTTCTCCGGAGTCCCGCTTTATTGGCTGCAAATTCCATCAGTCTCGTAGCTAACAAAATCCGCTTGCTATAACGGTAACATCTTCTTCTTGTTCTCCCTAACGCTAGTCCCGCGCAGTCGCGGGATCCTTACGTATTAGTCTTCACCACTTCGTTTTATCCACAGCGGCCTCCTATTGCCGTGACCGCGACTTCAATTTAGTCCTTCTCTATGACATCCCTCCATCTCTTCTTTGGAACTCGTCGCGGTCGCTTTTTTGTTCTTCGAAGTCCATCCCTGTTCTTATCGGGTGGTCCTGTGGCTTTCTTAGCACGTGACCATACCATCGCAGACGTTGTTCTCGTACGTTCAGCTAGATTGGGGCAGTCTGCGTTCCCGCTCCGACATCCTCGTTTCGAACCTTGTCCACCACGTCTAGACGCAGGGCCATCTCAGCATTCTCTTTTCAGAGGAGTGAAGCTGCCTCTCGTGGTTCTTGTTCAGGGGCTAGCACTCGCTACCGTAGAGCATCGCAGGCCTCACCACAGTTCGGTAGACCTTTTTCTTGAGCGTACCGGAGCCACCATCGATCGCAGAGGATTCCAGTGTACTCCCTTCATCACAGAGTTCAGGTGTTCAGGGACGTTCCGTTTCCAGAGCGCTCTCCACTGTGCTGGTCGCGGTAGGCGGTCGAACACTTTTTCCAAATCGGGGGCTAGCGCTGGCGCTTTCTTCATACTCTCCATCACTTGCCTGGCAATGAAGATGGCATCCGTTGTTGACCCTTCTGGCATGAACCCAAAGTGTTGCTGAGAAATCGGGACCAACTCCCGTAGCTTGAAGTTGATCAGTCGCTCATACAGCTTTACTGCATAAGCAGTCAACTTGATCCCGCGGTAGTTGGAGCAGCTCATTGCGTCCCCTTTTTGCTTTAAGATGGGTAGACGATAGTACTACGACGGCAGACGATAGTACTTATTTTCCAAGTGTCCAGCATCCTTCCTTTCGCAGTGAGAGTGTTCAGGAATCGGGTGAGCCATCCTATCCCGTACTCTCTGGGCGCCTTCCTTGCCTCGATTGGCACCCCATCTGTACCCAACGTCTTCCCATCTTCCTTACTTCTCGACGAACCTCATCCTCGTTCAGAGTGGGATGGGACCAGTCGTAGCCTCTGCTCGCGAGTCGTCTTTGTGAGGGAACTACTCGTTGAGGAGTGCACTGTAACACTACTACCACCTCCTTTTGATTTCAGATGGCTTTTCAAGACGGCGCCATTGGCGCTCTTCACGCGAGTCACCACTCTTATATCTTGGCCAGCCTCCAGACGAACTTCTCCGCATTTCGGACCTCCAGCCTTCCGTACATAGCGACCATTTCCGTGTTGTTAGCCTTGTCGAAGGCTGCCTTAGCAAGCTCCTTGCAGCACTTGTAGTCAGCGAGGACTTCAGGGCTCCTGGTCTTCTTCCAGAGCTTGTACGCTTCCATACATTTTGCATGGTTAAAGTCACACTAAGCAACTGCTAGAAAGTAGAACCCTTGTCAATTCCAAATCTACTTCCAAAATACCTGAATTTTCACAAAGAAGTACTTGTCTGAAATTCACAAAGTCTACGTTCTCGGCTCCTCGCCTGTTCGCGATCGGCGAATCTCCATTCTCGCGCTGGTTTCAAGACAAGACGACATATGCGATATTGCAATTTCACTGTTTCCATACACACATAGAGGGGAGGAGGTCTATCAAGATCATGAAAAGGGGAGGGGGTAGTGAACATTTCCTAAAAGTACTAACAACCCGACCCGGACCCCGCTTGACCCTGCTCGGGAGACTCCATACTGTTACGAAAGAAATGCACCGCACTGAAAATTTGTAGAAAGAATGAGCGCCAGGAAATTTGTAAAGAAAAACAAGGCTGGATTCTGCTTTTCCTCGCTATTTTTGTCAATGAAAGGTTACGTCATATAAACAGTAAGTATTTTGCCTGGGAACCCTGTGCACAAACCATCAGTCCCCAATCTTACTGAAGCCATCCTTGTTGACACATCTGGTGCTTCTTCTATTCAGATTCCAGTTGGTCTCATGCATGGAATTTATACCTACGATTTTATTATCGAGGAACGGTCAACGTGTGCCATCGTGAGCATCGCAACCAACAACGCCACTCAGGATTTCGTGAGCCCTTCTTGATTATCCGTTTTGTATTCTATATTGCTTTTTTCAATATGCGCTCATCAGTGGAAGAGTCATTGAGCAGTATTATTAGCATGGAGAAACTACCAATTTTTCACAGTAGGAACAATAGCATTTCTTTCGATTGCGCTCCAAGCTTAACCCTCGTGAATTATTCAGTTCAATCAACGGTCTCCAAAAAAGTCAAACAGTATCACACCAATATCAATTGGACCATTACGCCCTCGTTTCTTATTGTTATTCGCCTCTTTTTGCACTTTTTTTGCTCTGCAACGGCTCTTTCAAACGTTTTTATTGTAGAACAGAACACTATATCAGAAACGGCTGAGTAGACCCATACACCACAAACGAAAAATTGGTTTAACAGTCGGAAATTTGGATATGGTGTAGTGACAGTAATGTGTTCACTATGCGTATGGAGCGGGAATCAACTAACGGGCCTAATTCTGACCAGGGTAATCACCTCTTCTATCCCTCGATTAGATGTTGACGCATTCGTCTAGTAGGAGTAGAGCAGTTATCAGTTGATTCGCTGCTCAGCAGCCAGCTCGTTGTCAGTCCGATCTTGATTATAACTCGAATGTCATCACTAATATTTAGTTGACATACTGGACATTAATGGATATCTGCCACTTTTGCTACTCCACTGGTTTAATACACGTGGGTTCATGTAAAATGTAAGCCAAATACCGCCGACTGCAGGATTTTAGAAAGAAAATAGCCGTTCTGAGCTGAATCATTCAGAATAACTCGATTTGCCACTGAGACGATAGCACGCCAACGGATAAAAATTGCTGCAAGTCTGACGCCAAGCTAATTTGGCCAAATTTGTGCGGCGCGGTTAACTGGGTCGCTAAAAGCTGCTCTTCGAATAATAGTACGATGAAATCTGAGGGATGTCATTTGAGCAGTATTCGAAGTCCACAGCGGACGTGAGAGAGTCGTTATCCACATCGAGAAGATTTCTTAACTACCAGGTTGTCGGGAAAGTCTATGGCCTTTCGTCGATTTTTTTTTTCAAACCCACTTTTCTTCTTTAGCACAGTCAGAATTCATAAGCATATGACCCTCCATAATCGTCAGCATACTGCCTTTCAGTAGGTGACTTGTGTACGAAGTTTGCCCAGAAATTCTGAGCTTTCGAGGCAAAAACCGGAAATAGTCCGTTTCCGAGTACTTCACGTCATGAAGGTTCCTCTTTCTTCTAGTTGTATCAACAGCAGAGTAATCTTTTGGGGCCGTATCAGCCGAACACCATTGCTGAGACAGAACATCACATGAGTGCTTGGAGACTTCTGCCGTACGATCGTTGCCTCTAAAGTTGCAGTGCTGGAATGACGTCGAAACTCTTCCTTTTTAACGGGCTATTGAGGAGTGACTATTGTATTCATTCTGATAACTGTGGAAAACCTTTGTCAGCTACTGTGCATTGAACCAGAGTCTGTTTCCAAACAACTCTAGAAGACTTTCTTCATTCAGTGCGGACCAAACATGCGCTTTCTTCTACACAGGCGGCTTGTGCAAGTGAAAGCTTGCTCATATAAGTCATGACCAAAGTGCCTCTTCTTCTGTAGCCAGAAGAAGACGCTTCACTCTGCATGAAAACGACATTGATCATATCTTGCTGAACTCAAACCGAATAAACCCAGTTGGAAAATGAAGAGCACATTCAGATTTTCCATTCAGATTCAGATTTGAAATTTATGATAGCCTTCCACCCAGACGACATCGGAAGAGTTCGCCATTGAAACGATGCACGGTTTAGGCTCACCGTCGTTCTCACAACGATATCTGAGACGCTTTTCAAAACCGGTTTTGCATAATTAGAGCTACCTGCTTTAGAAGGCTATCGATCACTTAACGGGTTGAAGAAGTTATGTAGCAGCTTCAGAGTGAAGCGATTACTGTAGGCTTCCTTGAGCTCGACATTACCATCGGATAACATCATATTCCGAAGAGGATAAAGGCAGTGAATAGGGGCTTGCATCAGCGTATACAGTGATATTTCGAGAATATTTTGCCAAAAACTTGTATCCACCCACAACCGTGAGAGAGCAAAGTGTCACCCACCCCTGTGTTTTTCCCCATCTTCAACCTCGAACCTTATCGCGGAATTCTCCTTCAAACGAAGCCCGCCTTATTAAACGTGTCCAGTAAGTAGCGTAGTTTTCCCTTGACTGAATTTTTTTCCTATAAAATACGAGGTTTTCGCCTCATTTTACATACAGTACGAAAGAGAATTGTCTGCAATACAACACACATCGTGCATTTTCTGTATTTATCGTTGCACAGAATAACAGGCTTGCAAAATAGGATTTCCAATAGACGAAAAATTGTGGAGTTGACTTCTAGCTGAAACTCTATGTTTCTCTGGAGGAAGTCAAAGTAATGTGTGCTGTATCTCTTTTAACATTCCACTACTGAGCCGTTCAACAAGCCAGATCGTTCTTCTTTAATCTGCTTTTGCAACTGGCCGCCACACCGTGGCACTTTTCGCACATCATTCGAAAGCGCTTTTCCCTCTCCATTCCTACTCATGTTTCGCTTTCTCTTTCGTCATGTATTTGTAAAATTATAGGCTTACGTTATAAGGTGCCCACTCAGTGAGAATGACCCCTTTACTTAGTCACATCTGATTCTAAACGTACTACCAGTTTTCCAATGTCTTGGCAGTAAAAACTTTTGGGTCGTGATTTGGTAATGCAGCGGTCCACATCGAGTTCTTGGTGGATGAACAAATTTTAGAGAAGAAAAAAAGGAGTTCTCAGTTTTCCAGTAGTGGAATGTTGAGCAGAGTGATAGGTGTATGGTTCAGTGATTTTATATGGAGAACGTAGAGTTTGGGTTAGATGTCGGTTTGGCCAATTTTCTCCTAGTGAATCTCCCACTTTGCAAATAATTAGAAAGTTTACAATGAGTAGAGAAATGGCACGGTAAACTTCATAGTGTGATCATTTCTCTTTTCAAGGGTATACAACACTGTGATTTGGATCTCAGAGAAAAATATCCAAAAAACGACTCTGCTTATCGCACAAACTAATATACATCGCATCTCCACTCGAAAGTGGGAACTATGGCTAGCGCATCAAAACGATAATGTACATCGTGCTCTACACATTAAATTGATATACTTTGAGTTTAAAGGAATCCTTCCCGGAAACTTCTTGCGTTCTTTCACCAACATGAATGCGTCAGTTGTGATAACCAGGGGCAACACACAAAGGTTCGCTTTCCGAAGAGAAACAAACTCAAGAAACCCCAGTCCTTACCTTCGAAGATTCGGGCGGAGCCACAGGTGGGGCATGGAAAGAGCTGCGCCTTAGGGCGCCTACATATCAGGAGACGCAATCAAAGAATCGTGTGAAAGCGTTCGATTTTGAAGAATGGAGGAGTGGATAGAATACGATCCAGTAGAAGTGTAGGATATTAGTATAGTGAGTCAAGTGTAAAAGTTCCTAGTGACGGCATTCTGAGAAGCAAGTTCCCGCCGCTAACGTTTGTGACAGATTTCCATGAATTTGAACGCATACCATTCTCAACGGTTTTTCGAATTGTTTACCAAGACAAATGAAATTTTTTTTGTTCTTTTCGTTCTTATCGTGGACGATGGGTCTCAAGGCAGTGATTTAAGGGTGAAAAAGAATCATAATTCTTCCGGGAAGGATTCCTTTTAGGCAATCTCGTTTTTTATTGGCCGTACTACCTCAAAAATGAACAATTTTCCAACATTTGACAGCTTCTGTAAAAACCATAGTGAAATGGGAAGAATGAGATTGATTTACCTTCAGGTGAGGACGTACTTCATCACCTTCAATGTGTTCGGATACATTTTGCCTCTAGGAATTTCTGTACTACTCTATTGGCGAATGCTAAGGCGGTTATGGGATACACCACGACCTGGACACTCAAATACGGTAAGGAAAATTCGACGCAGTACTGATCAATTGTACTTCGAAAGAAGTGAGGGTCTCTTTATCATTTCCGTACATTGCTTACTGTCGACCTTTCCTTCCTTTCCTTTTCCTTCGCTGGGTGGTATTACTTTGTTCGGACATTATCAGGTTTGACATATCCTTCTTCTCATTACTTATTCTTCAGCGTTTGTCCCAATTTGTGGCTGGGTATACTGTTCTGGTGTATTGACGCCACGTTACCCGATCCAATGCTTGACCGGAATGGAGAACAACTAGTTTCACGTCCTCACGCAGTATGTCCAAACAGCGCTGCATCGGGTGTCCTTTAAACCATTCTTTGGGTGTGTCTAGGTTGGAGATGGTCTTACGGACACTATCGTCATTCGCGCGAAAATCGCAACCGTCTCAGCGATCTCAGCTCAGATCACTTGGACTCGGGAACAGGGACAACTCTCACGTCCGCACTTTTCACAGTTTTTGACCCCCCTCGATGCGACTTTCACCTTCACCATCAGTTCGAAGACTCTCCCAATACACTGGCCACCACCCTCACCATCATGATAGCTGTCTCTACTGTATGTGATTCTGACACCAATCGACTAGCCCAACTTCGTCTACTTTTCCCTTATACTCAAAGCGACCATCGAGGGGGGAGTAAATTGACATCATGGAGCCCACCGATTTCGCCCAATTCTCACTACCTTCGGACTTCCATCGAATTCGTCAAAAAAGCGCCCGAACGCAATCCCTTTCACGGCCCCCATCAATCTCCGTGCCACTATGGTAATCTCGCTCAACCTCAAAAAGCGACCGCCCCCCCCCCCCCCTTTACCGAAACGACCACCTCGTTTGAATAGTGCGAACGGACGGTTGACCCGTCGACCGTAGTACTTACCCTACTTCCGTAGTTGATGTACGTTACTAAGCAGCCTACTTCGATGACGTCGGCTACGTATACGTCCTCGTCCCCGT
>KZ345100.1:161151-177283 GCA_002352805.1 Teladorsagia circumcincta
TTCGTTTGGCCTTTCGTTTGTTACGTTCGTTCGTTCGTGTACTACTACTACTACTACTATACCGTACGTGTTACTACTACGTACTTAGGTGGGTGGGGGGGGGGGGAGGGAGGGTGAGTGTTGCCTTAATGACATTAAAAGAAAGCGAGTTTCTAACGGAACTGAAAATTCAGTGAGGCATAAGAAAGGTAAGTAAGGGTAACAATCCTTCTTGTAAATCACTGCGTTTATATGTAGTTATGTGATGCTTATTGGTTGGCCTATAAGAAATGTCGCTAAGGTTTGTGACATTGTTTTTATGCTCAGTCATAACCACTCTCAATACTCGAGTGTTCATTAAGAAGAGCGTATTATGGAACATCGGTATATGTTAGTTGTTAGGGGAAAACTGCTACTGAAGTGAATCTTTTTGTTCAAAGACATCAACTGTCGATTACGTGTGTGCATATGGTATGATCTAAAACAAAGATTAACTGCCACTAAATCTCATCGCATGGTGTGCAAAACATTCAGCAAAGAAGCTGAATCTTTGATGCATACCAGCTATGGTTTCAGCATCTCCGAGGCTGAGGTAAAGGACTGGAGGCTGAGAACGTGGATGTTGACCTGAAGCTGTAGATAACGAGGAACTGCAGAAAGTTATCGAATCCGGTCCTCGGCTGGCGGCTAGGTGTAAATAGAGACGGCCGTTATTCTTCGCACCTAGTTGAGCTTCAACTCAGGTGCGCGGCAATCCTGGTTAGGTGCGAGGAAATCGAGGTAATATGCTACGCTCACGTCTCTTTGAGTCCATTCAAGATAGAAATGTGAAACTATTACTAAAATCATTATAACATAGAAATTTTACTAATTGGCTAGAAGCAAGTGAACAGAGAAGCACAGAAGTGATATAGTCTTGCTGGTAAGATGTCTTAACTTGACTTGCAGCAGGACCCCATTTCTATACAGGGAGAGGGTCAAAAAGAGCCATTTTACCCATGAAGCACATCAGCGATTTTTCTTCCGCCCAGGGCGCCACCGATGAGAAGAAGTTGAACCCACCGTAATTGCTCCAGCCTGATCTGCTACATTTCTTGATCTGCTACATTGACCATGGGTAGCTTCCGAAGAGCGGTGGCTGGGGCTGCACCTGGTCAGCATCTTGGACAACATCGAGGACATCGTTCCACGATCCGTCACCATCCTCGTTGAGCTCGAACCACGAGTCATGTTCCAAGGCGAATTCTTCTAATGTTGTCGGGTTAGAAGGTTGTTATGAATGTTTTTGATAGTAGGTTGGTCCATATCTTGCAACAAACTGGCTAAATTTTGATTTTGATAGTTTTATTATCCTTTTGTTCCATCCATCCACGAAATACACACCATCAATATCTAAGACCTGTTGTCAATGCACTAGAAGCTGCTCGATGTCTCTCCTATAGATCTCTGTTGGATACTCATCGAAAAAAGATTGGATGTTGACTTTGACAGCACGATGATTCATGTGAGTATTTCTCCTCTAGAATGTAGTCACGAAAGAGAATCAGGTGGGCATCTGGTAGCTTGAGGTCAGGGCAGTAACGCCGATATGGAAGAACTTTCTGTTTGAGAGTTCAGAAGTTTTCCTGGATTTCCTAAGCAAAGGGTGATTTAGAAGTGGTAAAAAGTAGACCTTTTCATGCTTTTCTTTTGAGCTAAAAGCGTTGCAATCCAGCTGCGAATGGTTGACTTCCGCAATGACTACTTCTGCAGCTAGAAGTTGCCAGAGTTCAACTCCTCTCGTATCCCACCCAAAATCCAGGAAGGCCCGATTTGGACGAGGTTGATCTTTAGCAGCCGAAACCCCCAAAGCGTTTGAGCCGAACTACTACATATCGCTGCTTGTTGTGAGCACACTCATCGGCAAATGCGATGGTTGGTCAATCGAAGAAACCATAGTAAGTCGACTTGGACATGACGATGTCAGTTCGGGTGGAGCTGATTTTGGCTCAAGTATGTGGGATCAAAACTATATTTCCGGATCTTCACAAGGCTTTGGAGATGCTTCAGTGCTGTCTCGTTGTCGCATAAGAATCGCTCCGGCCACTGATCAGTAGTCTATCCAGATCCCTTTTCAACATCGTGATTGCCAGTCATAGGGTGATTGGACTGTAGATCATCTTCAAATAAAAAGTTAACGCTGAGCAGAGTAAAGCGCCGGTGCACCGTGAACTGAGCGAGCCTACCCTCGCCCATCTTCCGGTTGGTGTGGCATGGCTTACGGTAGATTGCAAGCGGTACTTGTGAAAGTTAAGCGCACGAAAAGCTTTTCAATTCGGTGTAATAGCTGTGCAAAGTAGCCGAAATAGCGAAACAGCGGGTAATTAATTCTATTTAATGTGGGGGCAGGAAAAGGAAAGTTCGGGCCGTTTCGGACCCTGAAGTTCGAGTGTGCATATATCGACTCAAACGCAACGTTTTCGATCGCAATAAAAACTGTTGAATCTACTTTTCCTTGCCAATATTAGACGTGCTTGGTCATCCCGTTCATTGGAAGAGCTGGAGTTCTAGAAGCGATGAACTAGGCGAAGATCGTTTTACATCATGTTAGATTTCGTAGCATTTCTCCTTTGGTGGGTTATACAAACCGTTGATAAAGTGGTGGTGAATATGTAAGAGGTCTGAGGAGTGGGAAGTTTGGGACATAGTTCAGTACGTCAGCTAGTTCATTTTTCGCAGAGTCGGTTCCGCGGTCGACGGCTGAGGTGCATCGCGGAAAAGAGTCGGCCCTTTGTAGCAGCGCTTGGTAGGCGCAAAAGTTTAGGTTTTGGGATATCCCAACACCATGTAAAGAACCATGTCTCATTGTTACAGTCCCGCATGTGCTTGAAAAACTTCTCCTGCTGTAGACCGCGTAATAGGCAGAACAATCTTCTCCCCGTGAAGTTTCAGCTTTGCGAAATCTTGTTAACCCTAGTCGTAATCGAACTACTCAGTCGAAGCTCACAGGTTGTACAGAAGAATCCATTACACATTGTGGCTCACATCCGAACGGAAAACGGGTCGTCTTCATTGGATGAAAGATTGCAGAAGAAGGGCAGACGGCCCCAAAGAACCGCGATTTTTCCCGACACCTCCTTATCGAATTTCCCATGCTTTTTAAGCTATCCCATAAAACTTGAAACCACTAATCAAGTACGCCCAATTCAGTAGCGGTCTTCTGAACTGTTTCAAGCACATTTGGTACCGTCAAATGTTTTAATTATTTTTAAGTTCGACATCCAACGATCATACTTGCCAACTTCGAGGCCATCGCCATCCTTACACGATCATGGCCTAGTTCCGAAAATGAGTGTCCGGACGGATAGTTAATATTATGAGCTAATTCCTCCTCTTTCTGCACTAATTCGAGGTAGCGGAAGAAAATTGCTAGGATTCGCTTGATGAGCATGTTGCATTCAAGGCTTCGAAAGAGTGGGTGAACTCCTTCTAGATTAAGCTGACGGCTTACTTGATAGAGCAAAAAAACGCGCTTCCTGTTGATATGCAACTCGTTGCAATATGCCGTAAATTTTGTTAGAAATAATGCCATGAAACGTGAACTATCAAAAACGGCCAGAACTTTCCTCACAGTCTAATACAACAGTCAATTAGGCGACAGCAGCACAGATAGACTTTTGTACTAGACGACTTCCTTTTAATTTTTTTTCAAAGGATGATCGAAGTCCGACAAGCAGATGGTGGGCTCGAAAGTTTGCTCCCTCGAGTGCGCTATTGCAACTTAGAGGCGCTCACGATTGCGCAGTTTATTGAAACCTATACTTGTCACCCGCTAGACACGGCTTTTTTACATGACTTAGCTTATCCTTCCTTAAGTCCCCTCAGTTGAAAAACCTTTTTTAGGGTATAATCTCACTTTCGGACGTGACGAAAAGCCTTGTGCTAGAGCCAGGTAGACACCTCAATTCTCAAAACCCTCCACGGAGACGCTTCTCTCAGGTCTCGTTCGATGTGACAAATACGGTAAGGAGGAAGAAAATCGCGATCGTTCCAACATGTTTTTTCATTTTTTTTTTCAGGAAATGTACTTGCGAACGCTTGGGGCGGTGTGATCTCATATTATCAATAGCTGGTCTGCACATAACTCTTCCCTAAATGATCGTCGTTTGACAAAAGTTCCGGTATAGTGTAACTGCGCATTTAAAAAATCATTGCCTTTTGATTGAATTCATTAACTTCGGTTGTACGCGAGTGCTGTACATTGAATAATGCACACATGTTATTTACACTAGTTTGTCCCGTAAGTTCTGCCACTTATTTGGACCTCATGCCAGAGCTTCATTTAGCGACTTCTGAACGTGACCAAGTAGATTACGAAGAGCCCACTACTTGAGGTAACCTAAACCCAAGTCATCGACCAATCGAAGGCATTGCCTGGGCAGAACATTGGACATCTTTTGGCTCTTCCTTATGCTTTTGATGTTCCTGGAGAGCCATGATCTCTCTTTTCACGTGCAACACATCAGTGTCCAATATTTTACAAATTTCTGACACAACTCATCCATCTTGTTCAATAGTCTCTATATACTCTCTCCAATCTTCGCACAATCAATTCCTCTTCGACATAGAGTCTCCACAACCTTCTTCTCTAGTAGTGGGGGCAACAGTTTGTCTCCCTGTCTTCCCTTCTTCAATTCTCCTATGTATTCTCTTACGTCCTCCAGAGCTTTCGTCCATACATGTTCCACCTCTACTTTAACTTGATTTGATTTGACTTCCCAAGGATCTCGTTTGTTCTCCGCTGGGCCTTACCCAAAATCTGTAGGCAAAGGTCCCATTCCTGCTCTTCAGCGATGCTGCTGTTTGTTCTTTTGCAGAGCCTTTTGTTCCTTTGAGACCTTATTCTCATCATTTTTCATCAACATTCACTGCAGTTTCGTCCGCCATCTTTCTCCAGGGGCCAGGTGCAGCAAGCCCCGGCGAGGGGATGGGTACCCAAAAGCCTGCGTCTCTGGTGCGTTGATGACGCAACTCTCGTGGTCAAGAATAGAGGAAGAGTCCAGAGATGCAGAGTTTTGGGTACCCATCCCATCGCCGGGGCTTGCTGCACCTGGCCCCTGATCCTGACTGTTCGCCTGCCTTCTTGCGAACACCTCCTAGGAGAACGAGTCCTTCTTTTGGGGCACTGAACTCGTCTTGCTCGCTCAGTTTGCGGTCACTCGTACTGTCGCAGCTGGTTAGGCCCCATGTAAGATTGGATAACCTGCATTCGTGTGTTGCGACGTGGGAGTAGTAATCTTTTCAAATTGTGCATGAAGAACGAGCAGATAGAATAATGGTTTATTTACAAACAAAATCAATGAAGAGTATTGTTTGAAAAGATCGCTAGTAATCGAAGGCACGAAGACGAGACGTAGTTGGCCAACTCGAGGGCGACCACCGTATAGGGGATCACAGTTGGGTGCACGGCGCGAACTGTTCTTTGACGTGAGCCACAAAGTCTTCCTTCCTTGAGCTACTGAGACTTGTCAATTCACTACTACTAAGGCTGAGAAATCCAAGCCACTAAGGCTTATCTACTTGAGCTACACAGACTCCCTATAACAAGCCAGTAAGGCTCTGCTCACTTAGCCACTCAGGCTGTCTCTCGGCTACCTCTGTTGACTTAGGGCCTCTCTCTCGGGCCACTACAGCTCCCGAAGAACCCTCTTACCAAGACCATTGGACACCTTTTATAGGGACATTCTCGCCCGAACCATTTCCCTCTGGCAAGGTGGTCACCTATGACCACCCGCGATCAACAACTGCCGCCTCCTCCTCGACCTACCGTGCTAAAACCAGCTGATCACTGCTGGTTTCTTGGGGCAGGCATGTCGTTCCCCACCAGCATAAATTGCCGACCTTTTGAGAGGACGGCATCAACCGCGGTGAATCGTAGGTATCAAGTCAGCGGTAGTGATGGTCCATATTTAGATTATGGATACTGCTTTTTGTTGAGATAATGTAAACTCAAGAAATATTTGAAAGTGCTACGAACTTTTGCGATACCCTTATATTGGAGGAATTACTCATTAAATTACTTGGGGGAATTGTTATTGCAGTGATAACGTAATGCTCAGGTTTCTGTTCTATATTATTAGGTCGTGGGAAAGTTCTTGCGCTTTTGGTGTTCTATTTTTGGAATGGCTTTATTTTCTTCTGAATTTGAGAAGGCTGCCTCCTCGCTTTATACCGTTTTAGAAAGCTCTTCTTGCTCCATCTATTGGTATGGTCATCTTTGTTATATAGCAGTTTGATATGAGTTTTTAAGAGCCTCGGATAGGGCATACTCGGAGTACAAGTTTGCATGTTTTCCCTTTTCCACCTCAAACATGTCTGCAAGAAGCGGAAGCAGATCAAGATATTGAAGATGCACTTGGCTGAGATTTGCAATAGACATGCTCCGAAGATGCTGTTCAAAAAGTCTTTGCAAGTATAGCGAGGGCCTTGAAGTTGATGGTGTTGGTGGTCGGATATTAGACACTGCCAAGGGCTAGCCGAAAGCTCTGGTTGAAGAGCGGTCACACAAAATTATTGAGAAGGTACCTCCTGCACTTATCGTACCTGATTTGTCGATTGTTGTTGTACGGGTGGGGATGGAAAGTCCAAAAACATTGAGTAGGGCGTGCCGCGACGACACTTTGAAGACTCGTCCCCCACCTTCGAGCTTGCTTTAGGCAATTAATAGGACCTAAGTTTCTACTCGTTCGCAACATATGGTAAAGAGCGTATTCTTCGCTACAGCATGCAAGCCTCTGCTGAATGGAACCGCGATCGGGCTCTAGAAACTTCGCAAAATTGAAACAGTGCTGAAGGAAGGTTGAGGTGATTTTCATTAGGTCAGCGGCTGGTCTAGCTCTTCGGAACCGGGTGATAGTGTTAATGTAGAAAAGTACTCTTGACAATATATCAAAACACTGCTAGAATCTAGCACATTTAACCGATATCCCTCATTATTAAGGATCCGACTTATCCCTAACGGGTGGCTCGCACGCACATCGCATAACTAACCCTGCAAAAATTGAACCAGCTGAGTCTTGGATTATACCTGCTAACTTTTTACTCGCAAGAGCTTTTGCCTATTATTCGATGCTTTTCCCATGATCTGGATAGCTTCTCCAACGAGTTATGGTTCAAAACCGAACATGATGCTGGAACGACCTTCGCCGAATTAATCGTTTGTAGAACTCCAGTATTCTGGGGAGCCAGCCCAACAAGCCCGTTTTTTATTGACAAAGGTTTGTGAATTCTAACAGCTTTTGATCCGATCTAAAAAGTTTTGTATGAACCGAGATACATTACATGCATTTGAAGTTTAGGGTCGGGAAACGTAAGAACTTTCTTCACGACCTAATATTAGTAGATGTACATGTATGCTCTGAATAAATTTGCAAGTGTACGCAAGCCTCCACAGCAGGACCATGAAAGATGTTTCGACAGACAGCGTCTCTCAGAGAGGGTACTTGTCCTTCCGTAATGTGATTTTGAGGATCTTGCTTCGGGTTTGTCGACATGCTCACAATTAGCCATGATTGAAACTCATTTAAGGAATAGACATCATGTGACGAAGCGTACCAGGACAGCTCGTCATGATTCCGCCGAAGACCTGAGAAAATACCAGGACAGCTCGTCATGATTCCGCCGAAGACCTGAGAAAAAAGTCGTGAATAAAAATGAGGTCAGCAGGCTTAGCCGAGATACATAATCCAGGTATACCCTTTTTCGCCCATATTCTTGCAATGTTTCTGAACCGTTTTTATAAACAGACCAGGTTAGCTGTGCGCGCATCACGCGGAAACTTCTGTTACACTGGACCTAATGATTATTAGGTCTTGCAGCTAACATATCCAATAGTGAGATTTCATCAAGCTGATACTCTTTGATTAAACTCGAGGGGCCCGGCGTCCAGAGCGATCCAAGTGGTCAGTGCTGTTGGTCTGCTTCTCTAAGCGTTCTGCACAAAAATGATATTTTCATATGATATCGGTCGATAGCATGTAACTCGATGGTATTCCCATTTTCGCTCCAGCATTCAAAACTATGATTCCCTATCTTCTTAGAGCCTTCCGCGGAGCAATCGATATTTTCAATCAATCGGTAACATGTGACTCGGTGAAATTTCCACTTTACTTTAACACCCATTCAATACTATTTATTAGCTCTCTCATTTGAGCCCTCTACGCAAGAAATGCATATTCCAAAAGGGATCTTCGAATAATTCCCGCCCATTGGATCAGATTGTGCCTGCCATCGTGCCCACTCTTAGCCATGCCCTGCCTTCAACCCTACACCACCTACGAGTAGCACAGAACCTCTCCGGAATCATGACCCTGCTGTCTCTTGGGTTCACGTAGCGAACGAGCCTAGTGGTCACAAACAAACAAGTAGATAAACAGTAAGACAGACAAAGGGACAGACACACCAAACCACTGCGTTTTGCAGGGTTCCTGGAATGTATAATACGCTGCTTTAACCGCTTTCTTGCACTTAGCCGTGAACTCTTCTTGGAATGTTTTGGAACTCTTTGATAGTTTCGGAGCTGTAAGAAGTTCCATAAATTGTTTGGTGCAAAGTTATCTGAACTCTCGCTATGAAGATGTTTCGCGTAGACCCATCAGCAGGAGACTGCCCAAGGACGGTCTCCGAAGCTGCAATCTCAAAGGGCCACTTGATATTTTTTGAATCTTCGAAATATCTTCGCTGCTCTCGACGCACAAGCACACATTTGTGGGTTTGCGAAAAGTGGAAGGTCGAGATTTGTGCACACTAAGTGGGTTAGGGCAACACCCTAGAAGAGAATCACTCACAGGGATGAAGTCAGCATGATTTGCATCGCTTTTGGTCTCAGTATATGCCATCTATCTTTACAGAAGGTCTTGGGAAGTAACCCTAATCTGAAAAGATACCTACTCTATTCATGCTGGTTTTTATTGGAGTAATCCGATTAGAATCAACTGAATAAATGGAAAAGTTTCTGAGCGAGCTTGGGGCGCGCCGCATCTCCATCATAATCTGGTCTGAATTTTGCATCAAACTTCTTCGCGACCATAAAAGTTAGAGTTACTCATAAACAAAATTTATGAGCAAGCCCCTGACATGTTGCTTGATTATAACAAACTCTCTCCCGAAAGTTAATAGTTTGGAAGAGAGTCACATCGAGATCGAAACTCCATTGGCAGTCATCTTCGAAAATGTTACAAAGTTGAGGTACGGTACGTTGTTCTGAATCCATGAGCACTCTGCTCTATGAACTTCTGCTCTCCACTGAAATTTGGCACCATTTTGCTCTCTGAAATTCATCAAAGCCGTTCTGGTCTAGCAGTTCCCCGGCCGTTGGAGCAAGGAATTGTGACCTTCTCGCTCCCAGGCTTTTGAGCCAACGAACTTCTCTATGTGGGGAATTCAAAGAGCAAGACCTCAGAAGACTTATACATCGTGTTGGATGCTCTGATGTTAGCGTTACGGAAGATGTGGGACGACGTCGTCGTTGGCTTCCTGCGGCGAACAGCCGATTCTGTCGTTGGACGTCAAAAGACCTCTGTCACAGCAGAGTCGTCAAACTTAGAGCATCTTTTGCCCTAACCTGAAAGGTCTTTCAGGACATGGAGCCATATTTCAAAGCGTTTTTTATCGAGCTGCAGGGGCGCGAAGATGAGTCTAATATTTTCTGGGCGCCCCTCCCAGTACCAAAAAGGAGAGAAAAATTGTCTTGGAAGTGCAGTTATTACAGTTGTCTTGAAATTTGGGCTGGATTACTTTCTGTATTGGAGTAGCAGGAAATTTGATTGCAATCGGTTACAAGTTTCAAAGCAGACGAAAAAGGAGGTCTTGTAAGCTCAATGCTTTTCAGCAAGTTATCGAAGACACGAAACAAGATCGAAGCTAGGTCTGCTACAAGGTTATTCACAAAGAGTAGCTATAACATGATTAGAATAGGTCGTCAACGATTACTGTGATTGAAATAAAAACTGTAATTTTTATTGGTGCTTATACGCAATACACGTAGGAGAAACACGTATAAAAAGGAATACGTATAAGTAAGAGATCAATGAGTATGAAGCGTAGTCTATTCATATTGCGGGAATTCCGAAGCTAATAACGGGATGTGTAGATGACTTCAAAGCCAACGCTTCGGAGCTCTGATGAATGAGAAATGAAATGAGTTTCAACATAATTTAAGGCGGAAGCGCTGCTCTTCGGATTTTCGGAGGACACTGTTAGTGCGAATAGAAAAAGGGTTGTCATCCATTTCAGATTGATGCTTGCGACATAATTTTGCTAGCATTTTGGAGCCCTTTCGTTCCGAAGCCTGAGGTTTTATAAGTGGCAGTGGCAGTAAGAATTGTGGATGGTGTAACCTCGCAGTTCATTGGTGGAGCCATCACCAGTGAGCTGTACGGTTAACCAAGCGCAGTTCTTAGTAATGTACAAAATCGGCTTCGCATGGGGATCCTACCCATCCATCTCTACAAAAACCACCGTATAAATATGCGCAAGCACATATTGCACAATTTTGATCACCTAAGAAATATGTGAGTTCAAGGGATTAGTCGACATTGGAAAGGTCTACCGTTCTTCTGTAATGCAGTGTTATAAGTCAACAGCTGGCAAGTCGTAAATTCGTTCCATTGGAGAATCGTTGGTGATCCGTAGCGCAGGCTTCTCTGACCTACTGGGTACTGGAGGTTTCGGTGAAGTCTGAAACATTGTTTTGTCTCACAAGTTGAGGCATATAGAAGTGCAGAAGAATTTGAAACATACTAAAATTTTTGAATCAGGCGAAAATCTGGCTTTGCGATCCTGTGCTTGAGTTTTCAGTGTTTCTTCTAAAGCGGCAATGAAGTTTTGTGAAGGTTTCGCCTGAAACAGGTTCTTTCGTAAGAGCACTTTAATACGCGTAGTATGCGACGGCTTTACTTGAGCTGCAGTGGTGGTAGTAGGACTTTCAGCACGGTTGTGAACTGGATTGCCGGCATTTATCAGCGGTATCGGATCTCTGACCTTCGGACGATTCGGAGAAATCGACGGCAAGCGAAAAACTGCAATAATAGCAAATTAATATTCCCTTGCACGATGGACTTCGAGTAAGGTTATCATAATTTGTATAAATCAGTTCTCTCTCTCATAATTCAGTTTTATATATTGGAGTGATCATTTTTGTCTGGCTATCGTGGCCATCAAATCAAAATTGTTGCAACGTCAAAACTACGCTAACCTCCGGACATAAGGCCATAGAAGAGAGAAGCCGACAAATTTCTAGCCATGCTCTCCTTACCAGGGAAGGTCACTAGATTAGCCCTGCCAAATGAAATGTGGCGTACTTTTCTAAACGCATCTTGAGATGCTGAGCTCAAATCTGCTTTCGCTATCTGCCAAACTTTTCTGGAAGGAGTTATGGAGCCCTCTCTCTTTTCAGTTTCTTGCCTGCCATCAAATGTAGGCTCATTATAAAAAAAACGGTTTCCTTCCCTTTCAAAGTTGGTGTTTTGCCTTTTTTCGTCATAGCTTAGGGCTAGAGAGCCTTTCGAATACGTTACTTTATCAACGGTAAAATAAAGACACATTTGGAATGAGCTTGCGAGCAGGTCCCCTCAAGGTTGAGCACTACGTGCCCGTGGTGCTCGTAGTGCAGGTGCTAGGCTACTCCGCGGCATGAAAGTACGATATTTGTCTTCAGGGGCCAAACTCCCCCTAGTACGGGTTTCCTAAGGTGACCAATAGAGACCAGTTGAGAGAGGAGCAGTGATGAGATTCGCACACCGCAAACCTCAATTTGAGGGCTGACCAATCATGACGGGAGGAGTGAGAGAGGAGATTTACTTGGAACTAATGCCTTGCAGATCTTAGAATGATGCAATTGAACAAGCCAAACACTACTTTTGTTTTTTCTATAGCGTATTCAGAAGATTAGTTCCATCTAGATGCCTGCTTTTTTTGATGGACAAGGTGAGTAACAGACTGCCTAATTTTACGCGGTTAGGTCAAAATATTAGATTTGGTCAGAAATGTGCCCAAAGTGGAAATATGACTTCCTGATGACGAATATCACACTTGTTCGAAGCGGAAATGCCTGGCACTTGCCCTACAGGCGAATAGAGCAGCCAAGAGCAAATGCCGCCCAATTTCTACAGCCTTTTAAATTTTTTGCACCAGGTAGCTATAAGCAATAGTGTTAGACTAGCGATACCAGGAATTCTCTTAGCCATGTAATTGACAATAGCAAAAATGTGAGCTCGCCAGGGAGTCGATTTCGAATCCACGACCTGCTTGCATGTGAGATCAGACCACTGCCATTGCACTCTTCCGCCACAATTCCTTTCTGAGGGGGTCTAGCGATAAGGAAAGTAGATTTGAGCTGAGCGTTCCGAAGCGCTTATAAATCTATACATCTCATTTTAATTGGCCGGGTTATTTAAATGACCGTTCCTGGATAGTGCAGAGTGAAGGATTCCCTGGCTTCATCAGTCGGCACACTAAATGAGCATGACTGCGGTGTCGCACAGTTTTGGCAATTTTGAAGCAGTGAGTTGGGTCCCGATGAAGATTGAGCTATTTGATATTTCTAATACACATATACTTTACGCTAAACGGCTATTGCTGCCCTCACAATCAGTCATCAAATAAAGCGATATTCATCCTCATGGATTTGTCGAGCTAAATTCATAACTGGCACTCACCACTTTCCTTCCGTGGGATCATAGTGGCTTTTGGAGGATTCATAGGCACATAGTCGGAGGCAGCGATGGTGTCTTGTGGTACCGGTATGGGCGAGTCTAATGTCAATTGTACTGGACGCTTTGGAGCAGGCCGAACGGGTGTACAGGCTGAATAAAAAGAGTGGGACAAATTTGTCTATTATCATGAACAATACCCTGGCGCAGGCTAGGGTATTATTATATGTAGTAGAAATAACATACCAATAGCAGGCAGTTGGATGCTAGGCGGTGGCGGCGATACAAGTGCAGTGCTCATATTACCAGGTCGTAAGTATGGAGGGGCCATCTCAGTTGGTGGCGAATCAGTACAGTACAACATCGGCTTGTTCGGCGATGGAAATGGACTGAAAAGTGCTTTTGTGATCATTGAAGCTCCGACATAATAGGTTTTCAGTAACTGTAAGTGAATAGAACAAATATGTTTGTAACTTATGCAGCCGTTTCTGCCGTTACACTTCGATCAAAACAGAGGAGACTCCTAGTTTCTGTGCAACCATCGGTAAGCAGCATGCGTGGGTGCAAAAATTCAAAGGAATAAATAGAAATTTTGGGAAAATCCTGTATCGGCTATTTGTAGTGCCCCCCCCCCCCCCGAAATTCTCGAGCGATCGCTTTCCTATGTAATACTTGGATGGATAACTTCGCAGGCTACACGGTGGATAAAAACTGTGACGACAAGTCTAGAATAGATGTCATTGTGTAATAGACTTAGGTTCGGTATTGAAGATGATTGAGATGTTACGAAACTTCGGAAGCCGATGGAAGATTGAAACTGTAAAAGCAGCAGTAGTGAAGAGAAACTAGTGGAGGCTGCTGAAATCTGCGAAGCAGGACTCTCGTCCCAATTGATTTCCGCTTTGGGTGAATCTACTCGGTGCTGACGTCGTCAATTCACTAATATGGCCAGAGTTCGACGATGGAGAACGTGCCCGGTCAGAAGGATGAGGCTTTGAAAGGTATAAGTTGGGATGGGTTTTGTCGGGCCACTACAGACACGTTCTTCGCCCGCGAAGGTGCCTTTTTCACTTTGGGATAGCAATTAATTTCTTTATAGCAGGTGCATTTGCTGTTTTCAATGCGCAGCTGATCGTTCCACCTGCCTCAGAGCTGAGGGGTGTAGAGATGTCTCAAATGATGTCCATGGCACGATCTAGTTCAGAGAATATCGATACGTTCAGAGACGGATGTGAATAATTGTTTTGAAGCTTTGGGTAAGCCTTTTGCTATCGATACTTGAAGGAGAATCCACGATAATGTCGAAGATCGAAGAAAAGTAACATACCTAGTGGGGAGGCAGATGAGCCCCATAAGGGTGAGGGACGATGCGTACCTCGCAGCGAAGGTTATGCCCCCAGCGGCCTAACAGGGCCGTACCCGCGCAGCTTTCGCCGCTGCACTTGCCGCTGGTTACTCCGTAAAAGCGAAAATCAACGGGAACGAAGGTTTCCATTTTTCGAGTTCTAGGCCGCTTTTCTTGCTTCTCCTCATGATTCTTGCATCGTTTACCACCTCTCCCTTGACTGTTGACAGGCTGTCTCTGCATCGTAAACTGCGCATTCAAAGCAGGAGGAGATGCGATGTGACTCAGAATCTCACGTTTTGCCTTTCTCTGCCTCGCAGGTATTACAGAGCAGGGTCAGCCGAGACGTTGGAAAATTTTATAGTAGAATTTCACGACCACTCCTTCGATACGACCCCATAGCACCACACTTGAAGCGGACCGCCTACAAATACGGCCAACTGCACCCCCAGCATCATCTTCATCACCATGATTCTTTCTTTAGTGTTCGATTCTGAGAGTAGTCGGTACAGCACAACTTGACAAACATGTTCCCTCCAAGGGAAGAGGTGGCATACAGGAAATAGGGTGAGGGGCCAATACTAGTGCGGACCCATTCACTGTATCCTTTGAGAAACTTCCGCTAAGTTGCTTAAGAATCCGTCAAAAATCGTCTCTTTCCCCAAGCTACGATGCAACCCCCTCAACTTACGTCACAGTGAGCCCTCCCGGAGTCTCGAAGTTCACCCGCTTCCCCACAATCACACTATACAAAAACCAGAAGTACGATCCTCCTCCAAAATCCAAAATATGACTCCACCGTTGGTATACTACTAACCGACGGTTTACCCTCTCGCGGAACCATTGTACAATAATGGATGGAACTTTGCAGATCGGATATGTCATAAATGATGGGCTCTTTTTTTATCAAACGTTTATTAGCAGGCGCATCCCCTCCTCGTGGTGTTGACCTCGCAGAAGTCAGAATAAGGGAATTCGCGAAACATTTGCAGGCAAAGAGGTCCTGTCGACTGTTGGAGAACAAAGCGTGATTTGTATAGAAGCGGCGGCTCGTGGTCTCGCGGCATGGACGCCCACTATGCAACAACATACAAGAACGAAAATTAAATGGCTGTCCACCATAAATTCAAAGAAGGAGTCATCAACTCCTCAGAACTGAGAAGCACTGTATAATTGGGCATCACATGCACGGTAAGAGTGAGGGTTACCGTGGCAAGCGAAGTAAACACCACGAAAGGTAATGATTATCAATTTCAAAAATTCAAAACTTACGCTCAACACGAGGATGCTTCTGGGAATGTTTTCCTATGAATTCACTACATTTCACGAACGCTACGAAACAGCTAATCAACTAATGATAAGGGGGTGTGGGTGGATGGTTTTGATTATTGCTGGTAACGGAATGGATTGTAGTGACGATGAGTCAACATCAACCTACGTCTTGTTTCCAAGCCCACTTGCGGAGTCCGATGCTCGTGAAAACGTGCGCCTAAGAAATCAAGGTGTTAAAAGACACATATAAGCAACCACAAACACCATAAAACACATGCGTAAACTCAAAAACTATGGTATAAATGGTGGGATTGTACCAGAAGGATCCTAGTGACCTAATTTTCATTGAAGTGAAGAGAACTTGTATCCCGATATGCTTTACTTCTTTGAACGACTCATTTGTACTAGTTCTCAGAAGAAAAGCTCTACAACTACAAATTTCGAACGCCGTCACGCAGGCGGCCTACAATCAATTGCTTACAGCAGCCCCTTTCCGAGAAAGCCAGGTTCTTGAACTTAAAATGATAAATGAAGCCTATGTATGCACGTTTCCTAGGGTTCAGGAGACTTTTGAAAATTTTGGCGATCAGAGCACACTCCCACACACGTTTGTGGTGTGATTTTTTGACTTGATGGAAAGCAGGAGGCGGCGCTCCGCCGACGGGCTAACTCCGCCCACAGTTGACATTAGCCCGTCTTCTCGACGGATGGATGGCGAGATCTCGTACGTGAAGCGCGTTTCTTCCAAGAAACTATGCTATGGCAGGCTTCAAGTAATCGTCTCAGCTGGGTTGAAGTGGGCGTGGCGGTCAAAGGTCGCACCCCCTCTCGCCAGCCGTAAAGACTC
>KZ345100.1:190388-212183 GCA_002352805.1 Teladorsagia circumcincta
GTTGCTTTAAACGCATCATTTACGATAAGAGCGAAAAGAACCAAAAAAATGCATTTGTTTTCGTAAAGAATTCGAAAAACTGGAAGGAGTGGTTGGCGTTCAAATTCTCGCTGGTCACAAATTCTGCGGATCATTCCATTCCAGTTGGTTCTCTGAATGCCGTCACTGGAATCTGTTTTTGACCTTTTTGAAATACTGTACTAACATCCCACACTTCTACGGTATCATATTCTGTCGATTGTTTTCCATTCTGCAAAATCGAGCGCTTTAGGCCGATCCTCTCATTGCGGTGTCTGGTACGTAGACGCCCCAGGGGGCACTTCTTTCCATGCTCCGCCTTTAGCTCCGCCCCACTTACATTCGATTGCCCATAGAGTGTTTTCGCCAATTTGTTTCTTTTCCGAAACGGATTCTTCGTGCGTGAAACTTTGCGCGATGTCTCTAGTGGTCGCAACTGAAACATTCATGTTGGGAAAGAATGCGAGAATTTTCCGGGAAGGATTCCCTTGAGCTTGGACAACCTGGGTGGCCAAATGGTTCCCAACAATGTTTCGTGCTGTCCTATGGACTACGTCGGCTGGAGACTGAACGCTGCGCATGTCAGGCTTGAGAAGCAGGATGATTGCATGCCTGATTACGAGATTATTGTAATAAAAGCTCTAAAGTATGGTAACACGAAAATCATGCTAATGGAGCAGGAGCAGACATAAAGTTCCTGTAACATGGTAAAGTGATGAAGGTAGAGGCAACAAAGGGAGACGGATTAGACTGCTAGAATAGCCCCTTCTTTTAGTAGGATAGTGCTGTGAGCGAAGATTGCCGATTCGCAGTTCAAACAGCTCGGAAGCATGCGACACAGTGTTCTCTATGATTTTTCTGGCTTTTGTTTGCAGTTTCGCTTCACTCTGCACCTTCAACTTCATTCTTGAGCGCTCCTATGCACCAAGTTTGTCCTGAGCATGCCCTTAAAAGATGATTCCACGACAAGGTCGAAGGAGGGGAAACCTATCCAGTGTAAAAACCGGCGCACCCCATAATGGTGCGGACCGACACGTGATACGATTCGCAGCGAGGGATATGCCCCCGGCGATCTAACGTGGTCCTACAGCCGCGCTATCGGCGCGGTAAGCCCATCGTCTGCCTGACCACTCGTCCCAGGTCTGTAGCAGTTTAACGGAGAGAGCGTTAGCTTTGAAGATAGCAGCACCGATGAGAGTCGCATCGGTGCGGAAATCAACAGGCAACGGTTCATTTCTGGGATTTTGGGTCTCTTCTCATGGCTTTCCTTCACCCACCACACATGATCACTCTATCTTGACTTCAACAGGTTGCCTTTTAATCGTAAAGTCCTCCTGCTGAGGATAATGGAGATAACAACTGAGAGTTTGAGTCGGCTTTATCATGAGAAAGGGAGACTGAAGGCTGTTACTATTGCTGGTCAATACGTGATAAACGTTACAGGCACCTTCTTGTATTACAATTCTATTCATGAAAAGGAAAGGAAATCTGGGAATTGCTATAATAATTAGAGTAAGCAAATAAAAATAAAAAGTACACCAAGCGTATCGAATAGATTCGAGTGCTGACTGAAATGCCATTTTTCGCATCAGGAAAAGAGAAAGGAAAGTGGAAAGCAGTAGTCGTACCACTGCAGCGTCGACACCCAGCAAAATTTCAACATAATGAGCACTCCTTCGTTTCACACTACTCCAGTCGGGTAGTGTACCGCTAGACGTCAGGAGGCCTTGTTCGTCAGTGCGTGGTAGAGGCAGCACCTGAAATAGCACCGATTTCATAGCCATACCATGAGCTCGAACAAGGGTTAAGTAAACAAGGGCAGGATGCTAGGTTGGAGTGGCCATTTGTAATAAGGCGAGAAGAAGGAAAAAACGTCACGGTGACGAGGTAAAACGTTCAATGTCTTTTGGATGGTGATTTCAGAATACCGCACGGACACGGTTCTTTGGCAAAGGTATGAAGTTTCTTGCACGCACTCTGTAACACTTTGGAGTGGCACCTGAAGAAAGAGGCTGATATCGCAGTTGGTAGAGAGCTAGACTTGCAAATTTTCCATGTAGTGCATTATCAAACAAAGCAAGCTGTTGATTTCGTGGCCCATCTATCTGGACTAACACGTGCGAAAGAGCTCCACTTGGTCGCTCGGTCGTTCAAAGCGGAAACTAACGGACAAAAGGGTGTCATTCTCAAATTCTAAGTCGCCTTTCTTGCTTTTCCCTATCAGCCAATTGTTCTTTTATGTCTGATGGGCTGCCTTTTCGTAGTGGACATGTCTTTTAAGCCCAACGTTATGAATAAACAAGGAGAACTAATTATCAGTTATTTCTCAGAGCCCCTTTTCCTCTACCAGTGCACTAATCCGCTTCATACCTACGATCAAAGAATCGCTCCACAAATTTATAAGACAGATTAAATCAGTGTCCAAAAACATATCCGTTGTTATATGTTCCATTACAAACGGCCACTTGACCTGTTATCCTACCTTTGTTTCCTCGCTTGAGCACGTTCGCTGCTAAGAATGTAAAAATGCGCTGACAAAACATTGGGGAAAGTTGAAAGCGGTAGGGTTAATAAGGTAAGTGAACTTGGGATTAATGGACTAGAAATATTGCTTGACAGCCTCGAAAGTTATGAAAAAAAACTTTAAATCATATAGTAAAACCATAGTAAAACCAAAGATGGTCGCCTAGTCAGCTGGTTTCCGCTGTGCACGAAAAAATCTGGTGCATTGCATTGGACTTGTCTTGGAGCTGGAAGATTTCAGCAAGCTACACTTTGGAAGTGAGCAAATTAAGTGAATAATGTTTGTTATTCAAAACATGTACAAAGGGTGGTAGGCTTCGAAAGTGTTCCTGGCGCAGAAGTGTCGAATTACGGTTGTGCCCCTTCCCTAATTTTAGGTTCAAATCTATGGGTAGGCCAGGATAAAAGTCTCAGTCAGACACGAGAGCCCTATTATCTATACGCCCGTGCACTACGCATAGCCGCAGCTTCTCACACTTGCAGTACAGTGATTTCCTTACAAAATCCGAATGCTAAAGTTCGGAACAAAAATTATTACGATTTCATTTCCATCGTACTAGGCTGTCCCATTTCCAGGTTTCAGTGAGTTTGACAGTTTCAATTGCTTGGAAGCTGTCAAAGTGCATTTTTTAAAAGATTGGTTTCGATAGTGATTTTTGCGCTCCTTGAACTGTTTAGCAGAAATAGGCCACGATTTTGCGTCCTCACTCCACACTCAACAGTAGCAAAGAAGCATTATAAAAAAGCGCCGCATGACTTGAACTATCACACCCTCCCCCCTTCCCTCCCACCCGTCCGCAGTTGTGAGTTCTAGCTGTTTGTGATTACTATTAAGCGAATCTCTTTTGAGGACTTTATTTTTAGAAGAGCTCCATTATAAAGTCATCTTTTACCTAGTAATGTAATATATGGAGGCGATTGAAGTGATAGTAAAAACAATGCGTGAACGTGTCCTATGCATGACTCATTTCACTGTCTATAACGGGAGGACCGGTTGGGAAGTGACGCTTCATATAAAAAGTTGCATATGACCAGCACTAGAGCAATTTGCCAAGAATCTATAACTCGAACACAGAGAATTTCAAAAATGCGCTGCTTAATTACGAAAACTCAAGGACAAAGGTACCTGTGAGTGTTATGAGTAAATAAAACGTTTGAAAGCATATTTCTTCTTGCTCTTGGGGAGGATGGGCTAAGCACCGTGTCAATGTTTGACAATGGAATCATATTGATTTCGACGCTGTTGTTAAACGCCAAAGTTTGTTGTGCAAATTTCTCAAAAACGCTGAAGGAAGAGCACAGTGAGTCACTATCGGCGCGATTCTTGAACATATAAATGTGGCTAAAATTATTAGATAAAAGTTTCGATAAGTCACTAACCACTTAGCTGTACAGCCTTACACTTACTTTAAAGCGGAATTGTTGTCATTATTTTACTAATCACTGGCAGAAAGTGAAATTACAACGAAACCAATGTTTGACCTGGTAATAAACTCTCGAGGTTAATGAGTCTCGAGTAGCTGTTTTCGCCCCCTCTCAAACAAACGCGCACAAGAGAATGATGTACTGTTTGCTCGCGTGACCTGGATCACTGACGTTGCGGCTAACGAGGTGAATTTCAACAACACGTTACTGGTAGGCGCATGTCGATTTTGCCCTAACAAAATAAAAGAAAATCTACTGAAGATCGTGGCATACAATGCTGAACGGAATGGAACAGGGTCTACACGGAAATTCACACAGTGAGAGTGATCGATAGAGCCTACCAGGAAAGAAAGAACAAAAGATTTTGGGTGGATAAAATAAGTGAATCATTCAAAAAAGTGCTCACTTGGTCATGAACGATTTCTCCTTCAGTTCCATGGTTCGTTGTCGTTCGAGTAATGGCAGTAGCAATACCGATGAGCAAAACTATTAGATTAAGAATCATGTATAGCAGAGGCCCCTTCGCGATCTCAAAAAAATGCAAAAAATGAAAAAATGAGTTTCAACGAATTCAAGAAAGCACGACTAATAGCATTCAGTTTTGCAGGAAAAAAATTGCATGCATTATTCATAGAAAAAAATGAATGAAAAAGCGGGCAAAAAGGAAAAAAAAACTAAAAAAACTACCCGTACATTTTCTCAACTTCAATATTCCACAACATCAAAATCTAAGTACGTATAACTGACACGACCGAGCTGTAATCGAAGTGAAGAGAAATTATAGGAGTTTATGGAAGGAATGAGATCAGTTTAGAATCAAATGGGTATCGCTGACGCATTTAGTAGTAGCTGAAGGGAGAGGGAAGATAGGAATTTTTGAAGAGAGTAAAAATTGGTATTGAAAAGTCCAACACAGGAAGGAAACAAGTAGTTCCCTATTGGAAAGAACTATTCTTCAGTAAGTGCCCTGATTATGATTTTATTTCAGGGATCAAAATGACTTGAGATTGCAACACATAAGTCGCTTCTCTGAAACTAACTTGCTCCCTGTCCTCAACAAATCGACACTCAGAGAAATCATGAAGAAGAGCCCTTGGAGGATCTTCAATATACGTCATAGAAAACCCGAAAAATTAGCTACATATGCCTTATAGATAATAATGGAGTGCAGTATATCAAATAAAAGACGCTTGAGAAATGATCTAGTGATCAGATTGGTACGATGACTAATGGGTTGTCGCGCCAGATGAATAACGCTGGTGTGTTGAGGAATCCTGTCCAGACGCGAGCCATGACCGTCACTGTGATCGCTGCGCTGATGGTGGCGGCGGTGCTGGTGCGGGGTGTGCGCTTGGGTAAGGTGACATTGGAGAAACGTTCAAATTTCACCATGATACCTCCGACCTCTCTGAGACTGAGTAGTGAATAGTTCGTTTTCTTAACAAAATCCCCATTTCACTTCTATATCTTTGCTTCTTTGTGCTAAGGGTGAGGACTAGTTCGGACCAGATCTGTTAAAATCCAAGTAAGCACAAGGGTTCTAACTTTGACCTTTGGTTTTTCTTTTTAGTCTGCGGCACATATCCGACTTCTGCTAGAAAATGTATTACTTGTCAGCCATTCTGCTGCAATGGCCGGAGGAGGGAGGAGGGGGAAGGGGGAGAGGGGGGAGGAGTGAAGATTCTTATCCTTCCACACGCGTGAAACAAAGTAAGCGACTCATGTTCAATGAAAGTAGCAAAATTGGTGTAGTGGCAAGTATCCCACCTATCGCACACCCGGTCACTAGAAGAGTTCCTGTATCCGAAAGCTCCACGTCAACTGAGTCCCTTAGGATCAGCTGATTGGTGCCAGAGTTGCCCTAAAGAATGAATACACTGAGTTGCATTGGGAATCTCTGTGGTCATGGTTGGAAGCAAATGCGTGGCACTTCCCACGAAGGTGCTCTTCAGTGCTGAGCTCCCAACCCTTTTGCTCTTTTTCTTCGACCTTATAAAGTTCTGGTATTTTGATTATGAGCTCACAAGGAGATAAAGAAAGTGATCAGTGCCAGATATTGTAAAAAGCTCGCTTGAGAATGCGATTTAAACTGTAAGTAAGTAGTAGAAAGGTTGTTCGGATATCAAGGCATTCAAAACTGAAACATTGGGAAAGGCAGGGGCTTTTTGGACATCCATACTCTTCAGACATGAAAGTTTCCTTTGCTGATGGTGAGTTCTCCAGCAACCAATTGTGAATGGAAAAACAGCGCTTTGCAATGCCCTTTTTTCAATAATTCATTCTTCAGATACGCTACATAAGAAGGCGTTTGAAAAAAAGATTTATGAAAAATAAATTAAGTCCACCAAGCGAACAGGAGAAGGCGACAGCCGAACACTTCAGACCAAAGTTACTATGATTTATGTTTGAAGTATTGTATTAGGTCGTGGAGGAATTTCTTGTGCTTTTTGGTGTTCCGTTTTTGAGCGCTTTATTTTTGTCTTACTGCTCAGCTTTGTTCTGTATCATTTATTTGTTCTGTTGGTTATCACTTTTTGAAACCTTGATTACGGCACACTCGAACAGCAAGTTTGCATGATTTTTCAGGACTCAAAACAGGTCTGTAATGAGTGGAACCAGTTCAAGATATTTTGGGCGCCCTTAGCCTAGATTCGCAATAAGTACGGTGTGAAGCAGTCAAAAAGGTTTTGTAATACTAGCAAGAAACCTAAAGGTTATGAGGGTGGTGGTTCGGCATTCGACAATGCCAACGATTACGACAGTTTGTTTGAAGCACGCTCGCACAGAACTATTAAAGGTTGCTCCTAAACTGGTCGCACTTTCTTCGTGGTTTCACAATGTTCGGGAAGGTTGGAAAGTCCGAAAAATTCAATTTGGGAATGCCGCGGCAACTCATCAATTTGAAAGGTCGTTCCCCGTTTCTAGCTTGTTTTATGTCATGAAAAGGACCTAAAAACTCTTGACTCATCTGCAAAATACGATAAAGAGATCGATTTTTTTATTACAGCATAGAAAGGTTTGCTTAATGGATCAACCGCGATCAGGCCCCACAATTTTAGCAAAACTGGAACTGTGCTGACGGAAGGTTGAGGTGACCTTCATAAGGTCCAGCGAGCCTAGCTCTTCGGAGCCAAGTGGATACGTTGATGTGGAAGAGAACTCTTGACAATATGTTAAAACATTCCTAGAACTGTGGCACATTCCCTCAGTATTCCTCATTATAAGGGAACCGACTCATCCCTGATAGGTGGCTCGAGCACAAGTTGCGCTACCAACCCTGCACCACTTGAATCAGCAGGGTTGTGAAGTATTGCTGCGACAATTTTACTCGGTAACCTTTTGCCTATAACGTGTCACTTCCTCAGTGACCCAGACTTCTTCAAAGAGTTAGCTTCAAACTAGCGCGATGCTGAAACAACCTCTGGCGCTTCCTCCTCTCTAGAGCTCCAGTTTAATACGCGACCGGGCTAATTAAGCCTGCTTCTTAATGGCAGAGGATTATTTATTTGAAAGTTTCCTTTAATGAAGAATGTTTCGAATAAGCCGAGAAAAATGCATTCGAAATTCAAGGTCGAAAAGCGCGAGAACTCCCTTTAGGACTAGATAGTCACTTCTCCACATACCGTTCAAAGGATGCACAAGAGCCTAGGAGAAATGTGGGCTTGCTAATGCGTAAATACGCTAAACCATCTCTAGCAGTGATCGAATGGTGCCTGAGGGTAGTAAAGATCTCTAGCAGTGATCAAAGGATCTCTGCAATCGCATGACAGGCATTTTGTCTATTGAGATTACAGTTTAATACGCGAAGAGCATCAAGAATCACGCAAGTGAGCCTATAAAGCCGATATCCCAGGTGACTGCATCAACAACATAGAAAAAGAACAGTTTACCTCAAAATAAACGCATTTATCATGCTCAGAAATCAAAAAGTTTATTTTAGAGGTTGTTTGAGTATAGGAAGGGCACCAAAGAACAGAAAGTCATATCATTTGCGTCGAGAAACCGAACTGCAGGTGGATCTGAGGTTGAGGGCAACGAAACTAGCACACGCTGTTCACCGTATCGGAGAAAGTAGAGGACCCCATTCATTATGCTACATTGGTAAATCTGGTTCAAGTGCCTTTTGAGAAATTCCCTCGTAACAGCGTTCCCTTACCGTAAGTGGCTACGGAAACGCTCGTTGGTCTTTGCCTTCAAACAACCGGTGCTAGTGAGCCATCTTGAAAAAGTAGGGATAAGGCATCGGCGTCGATCATTGTTCTAGGATATCCCACGCATTCTGCTCCCATTGAGAGTCGTAGTGTCATTTTGAAGGTGTTTGGGCCATACAATGGCTTGAGGGGACCAGCTGATTAGAAAGTCTGTGTTTTACCCGCTCAGATGATTAATTCTGGTATCTGTTGACCGATCCCCAGGTGTTGGAAGGCTTAGGTGACCTGGACGGTGTACGGTAGAGTATCGGATTTCTGAACCAGGGTGGTAAGCAACACCATCGCCTCCACTTCAACTCAGCTAATGAGTTACGTGGGAAATATGCACTATAGAAAACATATACAAGGGGGGGGGCAAAAAAGAGTCACTTCCACTCATGTTCGAAGCTAAATCAATTGCCACTTTCCAATATCAAACCAAATGAGCCCAACTGCATATTGAAGAGCACTTTCCATTCCATCAGAAAAAATACATAGGGTTCCTCTACACCGACGACATCAGAAGATTTTCTCTTGGAAACATGATGCACGGTACGATCTCAACGATGTTGTCGAGAAACCATAGACCATCACGACGACTCCGAGACGCCAGTCAAAAGCTATCTTGATAGTCACAGCTAGTGTCTCTGATAAACTATTCACCACTTACCTGATTGAAGAAGATATGTAGCAGCTTCAGAACGGAGCGATTATTGTAGGCCTCCTTGAGCTCGACGGTAATGACGGATGACGTCATATTCTGGACACGGTGAAGGCAGTGAAGGTGGGTCTGCTTCTGCTTATGGGGGGGGACATCTAAGGAATATATCGACGCAAAACTTCGAATTATAGCGGCAGTCTTTGCAACAAAAAGTTTGATGTTGTGCGTCATGGGCAAAGTGATCTTTTTTTGGCCCCCTCCCCAGTAGTGAGAAACATATAGGTAATGAGAGTGCAGAAGTGATGCAGGGGCAAGTTGCGTACACCAGCCCCGCGTTTGGGATCAAGTTCCGGTTTTACTCCCTCCACTCTAGCCCTTTCAACAATTGAAGGTCAGAACCTGGCTCATTTTTGTCTGAAAGATTTAGAACGCTGAGTGCTATATACCTCCCACATGTTGTTGTTCAGGCCATATGACATTTGAAATGCCACTGGATTACGGAGTACCATAAGCGTCGAGTAGCACCAAACGGATTGAGCTGTTTATGGCTAGATATACTCTTCAACAAGTTTACTAATCAACGCGGTGAGTCCGCTTTCCAACTCGACGTTGGACGACCGTCTCGGGAAATTCCTTGAGCTTCCTCTTAGTTGTATCACAGATATTTCGTAGGTATTCGCTTTATCAAAGATGAGTCAGAGCCAACAATTGTTCGTAGCGCACTTTTGATCCTCTCAGATCGCAGGCAAGCAATTAGGCGACCTTACCGGGACGAAGATTAGTTGTCTTGGGAGGAATGCAGTCGCTTCTATTAATCTTCATCGGTATCTAGTCCTAATGCTGGGCATTTGCTCACCTCTCCTTATTTGGCATGGAATTGGAGGATACAGCGCTACAGCTTTAGTAAGCCGAGCTTCTGATGCGCCACGTATTGGACATCCATCCAAATTAAAAATAGCGTTAGAATGCAAATTGGCTAACGAATACAGATACCAATAAAGTGGCTAATTTTCAAGATACCAATTCTATCAATTTTTCAAGATCTCTTCAAAACTCCGAACATTCCTTGAAGCATACGATTCTTTCCTGCCATTAGCCTCATCCCCTCCCTCGATCCCCAAATTCACGATTACGGTCCACTTTTAGAGCCACTCGAGCATATGCTTTACCCTGCGATAATGTTTATTTTGTCTTAGTCCTCTAACACCACTATGCCGAGAGTAGTAATGTTAAATGAGACCGCAGTACAGGGTGGGGGGAGGCAAAGAAAAACTAGCTACCTCCTCTCCTCTCTACACCTAAAACGGAGTTGATTACAGTTCGCTAAATTCAACCGTATTATCGCAATTGGGTGTTGAAGAACACGTTCCATTTTATCAAAAAACTTCATCTCATGATGAATTTCTACCGACGACATTGGAAGATTTTGTCTTGGGAACATGGTGTACGGAACGACCTCAACGAGGGCGCGACGAGTGGTGTGCCACTATGAGCTTATCTAGAACACCGGTAAAAAGCGGTCCTGCATATTCAGAACTATGTACTGCCGACAGAAAACTGCCCACCAGCAAATCGGTTGAAGAAATTATGTAGCAGCTCCAGGCTGGAGCAACTACGGTAGGCCTCCAGCTCGGCAGTGATGACTATGACGTCGTATTTTGAATACGGTGAGGGTAGTTGAGGAGGTCCTTCTTCTGTCCATGGGGGGGGACATCGAAGGAATATGCTGCCGTTAAACTTCCATCAACAGCGGTACCCTGCCCGACGAAAAGTTTGCTGATGCGCGCCACGGATAAGGTGACTCTTCTTTTTGCCTCTCCTGTATGTAAAAAGAAAGTCGGCCGTATTCATGAAGTAGTAGTAGTGAAAAGTAGGAAGATAAACAGAAGGTACACCCATCTACGGGAAAAGAAGAGCGAAAATGAGGAAAGCTGTCAGCGGTGACGGTCAACGTCAACTGATTATCGCGGGAGATAATCACGTCGAACTCTTTGCGGTTACGACTGAGGAGCGAATCGGCGTTTCACCTTGCAGAAGAAGTTTTTCTCTTGCGGCAAAAACGGCGTCCATAAGGCGATTGCTGGGTACTACAAAGCGGAACCTATTTCACCGAAGACAAAAGTCCAACAAAAGTGCTTCAACATTTTCTTCGAATTATGAAAGTGCATTGCAGAGCGACCGTCTTCGGATCAGAGGTCTTCTTTTACAGCACTGGAATGTCATTTTGCATCACGAGCAGGAAGAAATTGCGGCGAAGCATGCACTTGCTACAGGATCCCTGCAGAACAAAACAGTCTGCATGTCGATGAAGGTAATTCTCAGAAAAGTACCTATACAAAAGGACAGTGTTCTCAACGCTTGCTTGTGCCTCTAGACGTCGAGCGTCATAGATCAATTATAATCAATTGGTCCCGGTCAGTGCTGAGAGTAGCCTAAAATGGTGGAAGACATGATAGGCCTCAGCGGCGCTCGAACTTACAGTAAGTGCGAGGTAAGGTTGTAAGTTGCGAGGTGCGTCTTTGGCCACTGTTTCGTATTCACCCTTGGATGTAGCTTGCAAAAGCTAGATACACTCAATAATAAAAAAAATACTAAAAGTCTCCTAGGGCCGAGGTTAAAGATATCCATGAAAGGAAAAGGGAACTTCAGGTACATTCACATGTTCTCTTAATATCCAACCTTGTCCGACTCGGTATACGTTGCTAATTGTACTTGGACAACTGTACACGTTGAACTGGGTATTGTTTTGTGGAGATTATACTATACTCAGAAAAATGAAATGGTAATTATGGAAAAGTGTAAATATATTAGACATTCGTCTGCATGGTAATGAGTTAAATATCAGAATAAGACACAAAAAGGCGTGAACGATTAGAGATTTGCGCATCATATCCATTCATCATTGCGGACAGAAGATCTATCAAAGTGCGCAAGGACGAATTCTCTCAATTGCTCGACTTGCCCTCGATCAACCCATTTCAGCATCGTTTTTTATAAGCCTCATCACTTATAACAAAAAGCGAGACAAGGGAAACCAACTGTCGTCAGGGAGCACTAAAAAAGCGAATGCATCGACGTCATTGTTGAAAAGTTATTGGTAACTGCGTGCAGCTTATTTTGATAAAATAATGTCGCAGTTCCTTCACTTGAGCCTACCTATTCCTTCTGAGAAATGCAGCGAAGCAATTGGAGTCAGGGTCATCGTGCGTTGAGCATTTCAAAGATTTTACGACCCCCTCCAATTCCAGTGCGATCTCCCCTGTATTAGCTATTTATGGCATTTTACACATATATTTATGCCAATATCGATGTATGATTATGATGTATGGGCATTCCTCGACACGGGAAGATGCTGGGCAGTGGGAACCTCAAACGCTTTGTCTCGCTTAGACGGCGGGAAGCGAGGCAACATGAAACTTCACTCATTAAATAGAACTAATTCCCTAAATTTTGCATAGGTCTAGGCACGGCTGTAATCGCAGAGAATTCTACTTTCAGAAACCTATCAACTTCTTTTCAAACCTCCAAATATCTTTTTCTCATAAAATGGAAACTAAACTTGCAGCAGTCACATTACGAACCCATTTGGAAGATTGTATCTTTCTTCTTATCACGAGACGAGATACAAAAATTTGAGAAATATAACTTGCTTTCTTCCTAACAAGTTTCCAAATTGTTACAGATGTGCAATTCTTCAAAAAATCGTACCGTGGTTTCGCTTTTTGGGCACATGCGATTTTTTCAACATTCAAATGTTCCCCAGCCCGTCCAATAACAATGTTATTTCACACACATAAACTCCTCATGGTTTAAAATTGTCCGCGTTGTAATTTTAAGCTACCAGTATTTATTACGACAGGTTAAACAATCCTGAATTTCCAAGCTCCGTGGGATATTTTTTCTTTCAAATGAGCCACGAATATGAAGGAATGTGAAGCACACGGCGCGTACCCGAGTGGGCCCAATCAGTTGCGCGCGCTCTAACTACGACGTGAAGAGAAATTTCGATTTAGGAAAAGTTGAAGAGGTTTGCGAAATGTTCCGTGTGAAATGGCAGGGAGGGATCCACTAATCAACAAGAAATGCAGTCCAAAGCGTCAAATTCATATGTGTATAATGGTTAGAATTGAGGTTCGCTAAACAATTTTACATTTCTAGTAAGCGAAAAGCACGTGGATTTTGAATTTGCTCCTATTTTTGTACGTATTTGCCTCAGAGAAGAGCTATACTCGTTGAAAGAAAGTCAATGCAGCGGAAAAGCACCTCTCGGCGGTACTCGGGCAAAAATCCTCGACATGACCATTTTTGAACTGGACGTTTTAAGCACTTCTAGTTACCATTGGATAAAGAAAATTTTCTGATTTACGATTACGTATTTACATTTCAGATAGGTCGAGTTTGGACGGAGTTATGGCTTTGAAAAGTGTAAAAACTCGCACTCATCACCAATTTTCCTCGTTAATTAACCTAAATTGAACATATTTAATGATTTCGCAATTCATACTGACTAGAAAGACCACGTCGCAAGACCTGTAAATCTGCTTTCAGATTGGAAATTCATCCTTCTCGAAGGAAGTTATAGTCATTTGAATATTTCAACGTGTAATAGTAGATAAGCTGCTCCACCGCCAACCCTAGCATCAGTCAGTTCGTAGCTGGTTTATAGCTTCTGCACGTCTAGTTCGTGATTTTTCTAGTATTTTTTACTTCTTTCTCCATCGAATTGGTTGTAAACAAACTTTCTTCGACTTCTTCTACCCTGGGGAAGACTTTGATGGTGGAGGGTAGGGCAGAATAAGCTGTTTTTTCCTCAGGAAAGGTTTTGAGGAGGATTAAGCATTGTTTTCATACTAGGCTTGTCAATAGAGTCTTTCTTGGACTTGGGCCGCAGTGGGGAGTGGGAGAGGGGAGAAGGTCATATTTCAAAATTTTCCTCGACGTCTCGCCTGAGCCTGGTCACAGCTGCAGTCACCTATTTCGCAATCGATTGACTTGACTTCAAAGAATCTAGCAAAAAAGTCGCTGAGATGAAACTTCATAAGACCCAACAGAAAGTATAAGATCGGAGCAGATCGGAGAACAGTGCGTTCGATATGCATGGTTTTATTAACCAATAGGCCGCATGAGTAAGCTCTTGAATGTGCACAATAGAACCATGAGCCACCGAGCCCTGAAATAACCAACTGCCGAGGCCGCAGCACAACAGGGGCGGGTGCTGTAGCCACCTCTTTGATCTAAACACCAACACTAGGAGCTGGCTCGGGGGCGCTTACGAAGGATGTCTACAAGTGCGCCAAGCGTGGTTGACCTTAGCACAGTTAGACGCTGTGGTGAAAAATATTGGCCTATAAGCCGTAAAATCATTACCTACACATTGACTATTGGCGATGTGGCAAGAAAAGGCTTTCGCTTGTGGCTGAAAGCATCAGATCTTGAAGTTCCATAGAGTTTCTTTCCCGCTCATTGCTCGCCCATGAGCGGTCGGCTGTTGAGGCGCTCTTGCGTCGTCGGTCTTCCTCGATTATTTCTATTCGCGAGTCCCAATTCTACAATTCTGTTCGAGTTTGCTGGTGTGTTCCATACTGTCCTACTCTGCTAGTCTAATCTGAAGTGCACCGCAGATTCTGCTCTCGGCTTGAAACCGTGCTAGTATTGGATCAACTTTTCACATACGCGCAGATCACCGCGGATCGTGATCGTTATTGTACAACGGGGTCGTCTCAACAGGTGCACTGACAGCCTTTCTTTTATTTTCTTCCAGCAGTGACCACTCCACTCCGAGGTATTTTTGAAGGCACAAAGAGGTCATGCCCATCATCGTCTCTCGCGTCTTCGCCTCCACACACTACTGGACTTGATGTCGTGCGAGAAGTTAACGCCTCTTCACTGGTCCCTGATTGTGTGAAGGCTGCACTCAACACGCTGATAAAAGGGCTAAGTGAGTCAAACTTGAGCGAAATCAGTTACGACAGGGGAATCTTACCTTATGCCAAAAATTAGTCTCCATCCCAATGTTGCGATCAGTAATGCCGAACCTATTGTAGATCACCCTGCCAGTAATCTTCGTTCCGATTTTATTGATTGTCAAGAATCTGAGCGACGTCGGCCATTAGCTATAGCAGGTGTACCTGAACTCAAAGAATGTAGCATCTGAAGGAAATTGTTCATGATAGAACAGTATTCTCAACGTTTTCGAGTATCTTGAAGTTTATTGTCTACCCATGGCCGTTCATAGGCTTGAGTGCCCAATCCTGGGCAGAGAGAGATTACTTGTAGTTGTGCTGCCATCCTCTTAGTTTCAACGGTTAGCAGTTTTCCGTGCTTCTTGACTTCGATTCTTTCACGGTCGTGAGGTATTCCTCAGGGAGTCCCACACAATCGCAGACAGGTAGCGTCTCCGAGAAGAACGCATGATGCACCGAAATACAAGTTCCTTGCCTCATAGTATTGGTAGCACTGAGCCGGTACAGCGCAGCACTGGTGCCACTCGGGGAAACTAAGCTCTTGTCCTCGGCATTTTCTCTCTGGATCGCATGTGTCTTTCTCATTTTCAAGTAGCACCATTTTCAAGTTTACATTTTCTATTCTAATGTCAGGCCCTTCCCAAAAAACACCTTTCTCATACGGTGATATGTGACAAGTACAATGTTTACCTATTTTTTGAAACATGGCTTAAGAAACATCTCGTTGCATCTATCTAGGTAACTGGATGATTTTGCTGTACTCAGTTGCGACAGGAGTCGCAAGGCTGGAGGTGGGATAGCAATGTTCATCAGAAAACCTTTGAACTTCACAACACTACTGTCTGAATCTATTCTTAATGGTTATAAAATTTTAGACGCGGATTTAATGCACCTGGACCTCTGTGTCAGGCTTGTCGTAGTTTACAGACCTCCTTCCATTTCTTCTTCTCATATCAATGAGCTGTTAGCTAAAGCCGTTAGCGATCTTACAGCTGTCGCATTTCCTATAGTTGTCTTAGGCGACTTCAACATTCTGGAGGTTGATTGCGCCGGCTGGATTGTTTCCAGGGACATCACATGCCTGCTCTCCAATATTTTTGCTGTCATGGAATCGCGCAGTACATTAACACGTTGACGACAACGCAGGACACATACGTCCCGCACTTTGCAGGCCACGTCGGACAGCGCGGGACGTATGTGTCCTGCACGCATTTCATACAGTTTTTTCCCGCATCGCACATTTTTTCCTGGGTTTCTTGTATTCAATTAATAGACCGTGCTCCAACATAACTATAAGCGACGTGGTCCACAGAAAGGTTGAATGTGCCTAGATTTGACGAAGTTTCCCTGAGTTTGCGAAATCTACTGTTTTTTGCCATGTTTCGACATCCTCTTTGTGGGATGAGAAGGTAAATAAAAGGAATAAGCAAAAATCAGATACGAAAATCCATGAGTAGCATAATTCCTAAACGATTGTAAAGTTTACTGACAAAATCTTATGAAGGGGGTGTCACCATTGAAGAGGAAAAGCTTTTACTTGTGAATTTCATGAAAAAACTCATCTCAGCAGAAACACCGCAAAATATTTGCACTCCTCAGATAGAGAAAATGTTGCGATTTTCAAAAACTTGCTCATTGTATGGGAAAATTTCTTTGAAAGAGGAAATGGAGTGAAAGTGTGAAACTCGGAAGGGATCACCTCAGCGTTACGGACAATTTTCCGTCACAATTTCCAAAACATTTTTATGAAGGGTAGCTTCTGATTATGACATGCGTGGAAAAGAACAACCATTTTTTACGGTGTTGCTTCCTTTTCGCAAGATCCAGTTTTGAAGAAGATACTGCCCTTCGAGAACTTACAGTCTAGAAAATTTCCTGCGTTTTTTTTTTCGGGGAGAATTCATTTCTTATTTTGCCCATTACAACTTTGGTACTTTCTGGGGTACAAGGACAAATTGAAATCTTCTTACGATTAGTAAGAATATAATAAGAATGAGTAGATCGTGTTCAGACTAGTCATTCGCCGCATAGTGTGCAACGCTGTTTGGGTGAGGGAGGCATCGTTGGACCACGTCAAAACATTATCTCTTTTCCGCATTTCTTCCTCCTTAGCTGACAGTTTCCCCTCATGCACTAGACCGTCCAGTTTTCCGTTCTCGGCCTCTCCTTCTATCATTTCATTGTTCTTCTTTTTACTAGTCCATCACAGAAAAAGTTCTTGATATTGTTATCGATTTCTATCATTTTTCGTCTTGTTGTGAGTTTGTTCAAAGTGAATTTCTTGCCAAGTAACCTACTTTTCTATAATGTTACACTAAATAAGAGATCTGAATGTGTTTTATGTTGTGTTACAAGCCTTTTTCGTTCTGGGCTCCGAAAAACGCGCCTTGAGAGACAGCGCACGAAGCATGTGTCCCGCGGCCGCCGCGCTAGCAAAATCGCTGCTGTCCAACGCGGCCAAAATAGCCCAAATGCGCGTTGTCGTCAACGTGTTAAGGAACCCACTAGAACTTCGAGCATCCTAGATTTACTTTTCTGTAATGCCTTCAACCTTATAAGCAACTTCTCGCTCAAGCCACCAATCGGTGGTAACGGCCACCTTAGCATCACCTTTGACATCACAGGAGTTGAGGTACCTTATGTACCAGTTTTCAAAAGGTCATTTTCCGCTTGCGATTATTCCCTTGTTACTAATTATCTTTCTGCTGTACTATGTGTCAACTGTTTTGAGTCCGTTTCTTCCGTGGATGAGAAATTTTTGATGTTTCTGGCTATTCTAAGGCATGCCATACAGTTGTGTGTACCGTGGGCTATGATGGATCATAAGGATTGCCTTCTGCTGTATGCCGAACGGAGTGGTGACTGGACAGAGTATAAAGCTTTTTCTTGGGAATTTTCTGAAAATATTATATAAATATAATAGGAGTAAATATAGTAGGAAAAGAGAACAGTTGAATCGAAGGATAGGCAACGTTTTTTTTCAAGTATCTGGGATCTAAACTTAAAGAAAAATCGAGTTTTCCTGATATGAAGCTTACTTTGGGTATTATGCTGAATGACCGTGTAAGTCCTATGCTTTTGCCCGAGACTTCTCCAGAGCATACCACCAGGATAATAATAAACTTCCACCGTTTACTTCTACCATACCATACAAAATACAAACTTTTCCCTAAACACTAATGAACCAAATGAAATGTGCCCTAATGAAACCCTAGAGACCCTAATAAACACTCTAATGAAATCTATGACTTTTTGGTGAATTAGCCTTAGATAACACCTGATGAGATTCTTTGTATTCAGTAGACACCAACGGTGTCAAGGTAATGTTACGGAACCGTCTGCTTCGCTATGTTGCTGCCATGCACCACTTCAAGAGCGATCACGACTGGCTACAGCTCCTTTTAAGATGCAGCAGGCGATGATGCAGTTCTGCTTGTTCCTTCAGTTCGGAGGAATGGAGATGATCAGGACTGTGACTCGAAAATGAGAAGTGCAAGGAAAAGGCCAGAAATATCACACGTCGTTGAGAGTCAACGACAGTGTGATTGCAACACAGGGTAAAGGAACACGTTCGCTGCACAGTTTGTCATAGGCCTCATGTGAAAATGTACGTGTTGTTCCAACGGGACGAGAAACGTGTGTCTATAGACATTCAGTGAGAATGAGGAACAGAATGGCTGAACATCTGCTTATCCAGTCAAGATGAAGCCAGACCTTGCTAGAGATGTAGAGCACTTTGATCGGTTCAGTGCAGTTAGGTCCTCACGAAACGTCTGAAAGAAAACAAAGCACTGAGGAATAAAATCCAGTCGGCAAGTCTTTAGAAATGAGTTCTGACTCGACTCGAATGCAAGTTTTTCATTTTTAGTCTGTGGTGTCTACCAATAATAACGCGTTAGTCAGCAGGGATACGGACGATGCGTTAACAAAATTGAATGGAACTAACTGTTTGATCGATAAAGTATGCAAGATTCAAACTGGTACTGTTTCGCAGATCATTGTTCGGTCGAATTCTCGAAGAAATGCAGTAACAAGAAACTATCTTCAGCGCGGAGAATATCGAAAGAAGCGAGATGAAGAACAATGAAAGTCGAAGGAGCTATGAGGCCGTGGAATAATGTCCTTGGATAATGTGGCGATAATGTCCCTGGATTGTCCAATTTTCATTTGTTATATTTATTTAGTTATTTATTGTTTATATACTTATTTGTTATTTCTTTGTTTTTGTTCACATGCCTTGTGTCTTGTGCCTCTTCATGGTAGAGCAGGCCCCTAGTGACAAGAGTCGTCAATCCTGATATTATTCGTTGCCACTGTGTGCGGTTAGTTTACATTTTGTTTTTTTTGGGTTTCTTAGCGTTTCATCAACCGTGTTGCTCGCCGATTCCTTGTGACATGTGATCACCAATTGTTGTTGTTTGATTTGTGCCACCATGGTTATAGTTCATTCTACTTTTATGGGAACCCGTCTATGTCGTGCCTCTCTTGAGGAACGTCGAGCGAACAGAAAACAACCAATCCTTTAACCTAGTGATTAGTTCGGGTCGACCGCACTGATTATCGCTATTGCTCTTCTATGTGCTGAGGCTGATCAGCGTGCACATCACAAAACGATAGCTGATAACTTTTGGGAACCGTCGCCTAATCCGAAAAAAAAACTTAAGCATAAAAACCGTCTGCTAGAAGATAGATGGAAAAAGAAGCAGTTGAAAATGTCGCCCGGGAAATGAATGGATACATGAAGGAAGCAACCTATTTTAGTGATACTTGTCCGTTTTTCACTAAAATGTCTAAGTGGCAGACAAGGTCACGCCTCATCCCGAAAACTGGAGTGAGTGTTGTGCATCAAACGAAAATTCTAGATCTTTGTAACTCCCGGTGTAGCCGAAAATAACTACCCTGGAACTAGTAAGAGAATCTCTCACCTCTCTAAACGTGTTGGAACAACGTTTCGAGAAACTGATAAATGCTGAGTGCTGCACGAGTGACATTCGTTGCCAAGTCAACTCCCTTTTATTTTACAGGAACCTTACACTACCATCTGGACAATAGTATAGCAGAATCTATAGCTCAAGAGATCACCCAGACCTCCATGTGGACAACCTGCTGTCTGAGGCGAATTTGTTCGAAGAGTCTGTTCAATACTACCTTCAGCTCAAAGAGATATTTTGTGACATGAACACGATTTGAACAATATTTCAATTTCTTGATATAGAATGTTTCCCTTCACGCTTTCATGGGTAAATTCGACCCTCATCATTCTTGTATTGTAAAGTTGTTTCATAATACTCTCCATTCGAAATAAATTTCTTTTTCCTACGGATGAGGACTTTCTGTTTGATTTGTACTTCTCTGCCCATCCCTCCCCCCTTTGTCTTAGAAAAAAAAAACGAGAAGTAAGGAATTACAAGAAGAATAGCGGTAGCGTTATCCACAATCAGTCGAATAGAGCTGCTTCGAATTCTGCACATTGTCCTGATGAGGATGTCACTGGTCCTGTAAACAATTTGATGCACCGTTATCTTACACTGCGCCTTTTCAACCCATTTCCCATTTTTTCTGATATTCTTTTAGCCTCTACAAGTTCGATTCAGAACGCTTCTGTTCCTATGTGTCTCTCGGAGAATATGTGAGCAGTCTTCGGAGATCGATTAATGAAATCCATTGTTTTTCGTGAAATATAAGCGTAGTGCAGAGGATGCCTAATGCCTTGCCTACTCTGCTGCCGTTTGGGTTGTGACATCCCGGCTACACCTGAGGCCTGGTTGAAGCCGTTAAGCAAACTTGGACCGTTAATTGCCGACCAAGTTGTTGCTTGTGATGTGCTTATGTGTGAGGAGTCCAAGTTGGAGGCGTGGCGCTACTAATCAGGCGGACCTGGAGGCGTGACGCTACTAATCAGGCGGACCTTATTTCCGATTTGTAGGTTTTAGTAAAGCATCCCCGAGGCACACGAGATTCTCTAGCGGTGCCTCCTCTTCAATAGCGGAGTGCAACTAATTGTAATGAGTAGCTATGCAAATGCAGAAGTGATTTTACTTCCTGCGATAGGGCCCTTATCTTCTTCTTATTCTTTAGCGTTTGTCCCGCTTGTTAGCGGGGTCAGCTTTCGATAGCGCCTTTATCGTCATGGGTTATTTCATACAGGCCGAGATTCAAGGAACACCATCCCCCAACAAAGGGGACCATGTTAGAATCTATCATACATGCTGAGGCTCTCCGACACTCGACAAAATAAGGCATGTCAAGAGCTGTGATACAGTCTACATATTTGTGAGTGGAATCTTTGCGCGTACCCACATCCTTTTCCTATAAACCGTTGGGAAAAAAATAATAGTTATGCGGCAATCCCTTTACTGAAATGACGCGAAAACCTTAATGAGTCTGTGAAGTACATGCAAAATAACGAAATAAAGAAAGGAGTCGAATCGTCTTCTACGCATACAAGTACGCTAATGGTAAGTTTTTGTACTGCTTGTGAGCGTTGGCGGGCGTTACAGGTTTATAATGCTCTCTTTGGTTGCGGATTGCTTCAGCATATGTACCCTGTCAAACAACATGTACTGTCATTCTTCAAACATCTTCATAACTTAAACATAAAAGATAGGGCCGAAAAGAGCAGTAAAGGTACTATTGATCACCTCGTACAAAACAGTGGTGTATCAGAGGAGAAATTTCAGCTCAAAAATCGTTATTGCTTACCGATAGTGGATTGGACCTCCCATTTCGCAGGATGAAATTCAAAAACTCCGCAACAAATGTGAGAGCGAAACATACTGTTTTTTTGGCAGGTAATTTTTTTTGAACGATATATAAGATCATTGAAGGCGAAGGATTCTAGCAGAAATTTTTCTGTTTGAATGAAAACGACACTACTTATGGGACAGCGTAATATCAAGCAAAGACGAGTGCATAGCGCATCATTAGAGCAGGACAATCTAGTGCAGAAATGTTCATATTAGGTCGGTCAAAAAGTATCCGCCGTTTTTAGTGCCTAAATTTTAGACATCATAAC